>JAKSZP010018592.1:0-142752 GCA_022478985.1 Massospora cicadina | reverse complement strand
GGGTATCAAACAGCCCCAAAGTGGCTTTTAGAATGCAAAGTTCTACATGTCTCTTCATGGGGTGGCATTGAAGGCCATTGGTCAGTGACTGGGTTGGCTTAGCAGTTCATGTTGCCCACCATTAATGAGTAGGGGAAGTGGGAGTAAAGTAAGGGATAAGAAGAAATCCTGGTGAGCCCAAAAACATGTTGTGACATATACATTAACTTTAGCATGCACTTTTTCATCCCACAAAAAGGACACTACAAGCACATGGCCATCAAAATATGAGTCTTTAGAAATGAATATAAAATTATGGGTCACATGTATAAGCACCTCATAATTTGGCAACCAAAAAGAGAAGGAGGGGAGGAGCATGGTTGCACATTTTACCTCAGCACCATGTGAACAGTGGGTTTCCTGAATGGACAGGATGTCCACAGGTAAATTTTTTTAAAAAACTCAGTTTCTTAGCCCATGACAGTGAGGCCTTGAGTCCAGCAATGTTTAATGTCCCTATTGTGAAGGCTCCCTCTGTCATGGAAACGGCTGATAAGAATTAGACTGGGCTCCCAGTCAGGGTGTGTGAACACCCAGTGGAGAGCCCAGAATTCCAAAGGCACAGTGGTCCATGCGACTAGAAGAAGGGGGGATCTAGTGGGGACGTGAGGAAAGCAAATGTTTATAAATGTACTGAAGGCCCCCAAGGCAAACCAGATGGTTGGAATGGGGGCAACCACAAGTCTTGCGGGGGCAACCCCCAAGGGCGGGAGAGCAGGGAGGATGATGACTCCTCCAGGGTTCTCAGTTGCTGGCCTTCAGTTAATAGCAAGTGAGCCTGTGCGCCAGGGAGGGGCGGCACAGGGCCCACCTCACGGGCAGGGGTGCCATCAGAAAGGAAAATGGACCTGCGAAGAGCAATAGGGGCAAGCCCCCTTGGGCGGGGTGCTCCAGATCCCCCAGGTGGGTAGGATTAGTGGTGTATGAGCCAGGTGTGGGTGCCAAAGTCACGTGCATTGGGGCGGGGGCGCCCTGAGGCTGCTCCAATGGGGAGCAGTCTCAGGAATCCCAATGGCGAATCGAATGGATGGGTTCACATTAGATGGGTACACAAAAATGGACAGAGAATCAACTCTGTCATTGAGAATGAGGTGGTTTGCCATGGATATGATCCACCACTGCATGGCAGGGTTGAGCGACTGGATGACCCATTTGGAGATCACTGGTAGGATTATTTGGGCAGTGGCACACTTTGCTGGATCGATCAGTGGAACTTTGAAGGAAAGCAAACGGGCGGAGTCTGCAACATGGCGTTTGGGGTATTTGTCTTTATTTTAGCACAAAGTGCGGGAAGAATAGACAATGAACTGAAAGCTGCCCATAGACAGGGCAGTTGCCTTAAGTATTAAGAAAATCTCATAGTGGGGATGCTGGGGTATTGGGTGGATGGGGATTGGCGATGGGGTTTGGTTGGCTGGTGGATGGGGGTGGATGGATGGATGCCCAAAATCTTGGCAAAAATCAAAAAAACTTTTGCAGATTTTCCCAAACTTTTGGGGCCAGACCAGGTCAATGGTACCAATCTGGGCCTTGACCATTCAATTCAGGCAGCTCACGCAGTTTGGATTTCCCAGATTTGTCCCAGGGGGCTGTGGCCTTGGTGCTCAGTTGTCCACAACCCGGTCTGAACTCTTGATTTTATTATGCAATCCAAACTTTCTGGATCCATTCTGGGGTATAGGGGCAACTGTTCCAAGTCACTTGTGGCCTGGTTCAAAACCCAAATTGAGTTCTGATCTGATTTTTGGACCTGACCAGTCTGGACCAGCTCCATTAGCCTGGAATTTGCAGACTGGGCTCCAATACTCGCGCTGGCTGTTTCTTCAAAATTTTGGCTTGTTTCCCCTGGTGAGTGAGGGGTCCCAGGGGCCCGCCCATGGCCCCTGGCCTGCATAATTTCTTGGCAGGTCCCCTCTATTAATTTTACCAGAGTTGGGGAGGGGGGAGGGGAGAGATCTGAATATCTCTAAGCGGAAGGGCAGTCACCCAGTGCTCATCAACCACATGCGCCAGGCGCTCAATGCAACAGGGGGTCCGCTTGGGCCTTTGGGCCCCTTTTTGTCCAAAAGGGATGCTTCTCCCTATCCAGCTGTAGGGGCTGGTCCCCAGGACTTACACTACCCTTTCTTTTTTTGACAGGGAGGAGGCCCCCACCTGGAGCATGGACCAGAGCATAGTTCTTGTGCCTCTCTGGGAGCTTTATGGCCAGGATGGATGCAATCTTCTGGGGGGATGGGGGGCTGCCAGGTGGGAGTTGTGGAATTCTTCTATCAGGTCCTTGCAATTTGCGCAGTCATGTGCACTCACCCAGCTGTTCTCATATGAGGAGTAGCATTTCCAGGCAACCAGGTATTGAAGGGATCTGCGGGACCTCCGGGAAGCCAGGATAGCCTCCACCTCCACTTTCTGGGATTCCCCAATGAGGATTGGCTCTGGTGATGTTGGCCTTTCCCCTTTGAAGGGGGTCAGGAGGGAGGTGTGGAAGACGCTATGCTGCTTCCAGTGAGCGTGCAGCTTCAAATGATAGGCTTCATTGCCTAAGTCCTTCTCCACCTCAAAGGGGCCAGAGTGTTTGGCTGCGAGTTTCTGGGTGGGGGCTTTAAAAGGGAAGATTGCGGGTGTCCAGCATAATGAGGGAGCTGACTTTGATCTCATATCCAGGGAGGCACTTCCAGTAGGCAAACTTTTTGTAATCCTCAGTGGACTTTGTCAAATGTTCATGAGCCAGGTTGTGTGTCTCGCGGAGTGCACACACATGGTCTTCGGCTGCAGGGACTGCTGAGGAGAGCTGGGGGCTAATTTTGAGGGAGGGGTTGTAACCCAGGGTGGCCTCAAAGGGGGAGAGGTTGGTCGAGGAGTGGAGTGAATTGTTATACGCAAACTGTGCAAGGGGTAGGTCCTTGGCCCAAGTGTCCTGTGAGGCTGTTGCATAACAGCGCAGGTACTGCTCCAGTACCTGGTTCACCCGCTCAGTCTGCCCATTAGACTAAGGGTGGTAGGCCGTAGATCTGCAGGGCTTGATGCTGAGGAGGGTTAGCAACTCTTCCCAGAACTGGGCGGTGAACTGGGGTCCCCTGTCACTCACTATCTCTTTTGGGAGACCAAACATGGCAAAGACATGGTTGACAAATAAATATGCGGTCTCCACCACATTAATAGAGGAGAGGTAGGGGATGAAGAGCGCGAACTTGGTAAATTAATCAATGATTACCATGATAACATCTGAGCCATTAGAGGGGGGGAGCTCCATGATGAAGTCTACTGAGACTAAGGTCCATGGGCCTTCTGCCTGCTGCAGGGGGTGTAGCAACCCCTTTTTTCCAGATTGGTCCGATTTTGCTCTGGCACAGGTGACATGGCGGGAGATCCAGGTGGGGATGTCCTTTGAGGACCCTGGCCAATTATAAGTTCTCTTTATGAGGTCAGCGCACTTCTTGATGCCGGGGTGCCCAACGGTCTGGGGAAATGGTGTTCTTTGATAACACAGTTGCATAGGGATGGGGGGACCCAAACCTAATCGCAGAACCAGATGGTTCCCTCCCGCAGGGTGTATGGGGCTCTCTTCTGACTTGAGGACTCTAGGTCAGTATAAAGCTCTAACCCTTTGGGGAAACAGGTCTAGGCAGCAAGGGTGCGGAGGAGGAGTGGGGCGTCAGGGGCAAGGTCAGCAGAGACTACCATCGGAGGGGCCAAGGAGAGGATTTGGGAGGGGGGCACTACAGTAGTAAGCTCTAGCAGGTCCTCTCCACCATTGGGTGATAGAGATGGGTTCCAGCTGAGCACTTCTGGAAACACATTCAGGGGGCCTTTTATGAATTCATATTTAAAATGAAACCCACATAGGTCCTGGTATGTGCGAGTTTGGTGGTGCCCCAACTTCTGGGATTTGCAGTAGTATAGTAGTGCTTTATGGTCAGTCCAAACAGTAATTTTGTTCTGGGTGCCTTGCAGGAGGTATTGCCAGTGGGTGAGTGACCACGCCACTGCTGCTAGCTCCTTGTCATATATTGGCCATGCTTGTTTTGTGGAAGTGAATTTGTGGGAGTAGTAGGCCACTGGGTGCTCAACCCCCTCATGCTCCTGTAGCAGCACGGCGCCCACTGCCACCGATGAGGCGTCTCAGGCTACAATGAAGGGGTGAGAGGTGTCAGCATGCCGCAGGACTGTGGCGGTGAGGAAAACCTCCTTGATAGATTCGAAGGCCTGCTGGCATTCTGGGGACCACTTGAAGGGGGCGTTGTTTCCAGTGAGGGGGTGAAGGGGTGCTGCCAGTTGGTCGTGGGCTGGGGATAATTTTTTTAAGAAGGTGATGGTGCCGAGGAAACTTTGAAGTTGTTTCTGTTGTAGGGGTAGGCCAAGACTGGGTTCCTCAAGCTTAGAGGGGGAACAGCATATCCGTCCTTCAGGATGAGGTTACCTAAGAAGGTCACTTCATCATGGAAAAATTTGCACTTTGAGAATTTTACAAAGAGCCCTGCTTTGTGGAGGGCTGCCACCGCTGCTTCTAGATCCTTGGCGTGTTGCTCTGGGGTAGGGGAGTGGATCAGAATATCATCAATGTAGGCTACAGCGCATGAGAAGCGCAAGTCCCCAAGCACATTATTGATGAGGCGTTGGAAGGTGGCCAGAGCGTTCTTCAGTCCAAAGGGCATCACTCTGAATTGAAAAGACCCCGGTGGGTGTGGATAGCTGTGAGCCACTCTTGTCCTCTCGCCACCTTCACCTGGTTGAAGGCGTTCACCAGATCCAAATTTGAGAAGACCTGGGATTTGGCGATGGCTTGGTCAATGGTTTGCTCTAAGGGCAATGGGTAGGGGTCAGGGATGGTGATGTTGTTGAGGTGGCCATAGTCAACGCAAGGGCGTAGGGTGCCATCTGCTTTCTGAGTGAAAACTATGGGGGAGGCGACTGGTGAAGATTTCTTAATAAGCCAGCCCTTCTCTAGCATCTCGTCTAGCCAAGTCCCCAAAGCCTTGTCCTCTTCCTCTGTGTAGGGGTAGAGGGGGCAGTTGATCTTGACTAGGTTAACCGTCAGCTGAAATGTTAGGTCATATTTGGAGTGTAGGGGGAGCTTGGAAGCCAGCGGTATGTCAAAGATGGACTTATAGAGGGTTAGGAAGGGTGGGAAGTCCGAAGGGAGGTCATTAGGAGCGGGGTCCGGGGGGAATAGAGCTGAGGGATGTGTCAAGGGGGAGGATTTTCAACAAGGGAAACTCTCCACTCAACTTGAGGTTTGAGAACAACAAGGAGTTATTAGAAAGATTGATGAGGACCTGCTGTCACCGCCATCAGCCCACCCCCAAGATCACAGGGTAGAGCAAGTCCTGTACGGCTGAGAAGTGGTCACTGAACCTAAAGTCATGGACAGAGAAGTGCAATGGGCGTCAGACGCAGTAAGACTTCATGGGCTCCGATGAAGTGCCCGGGACCAATGAGGCTTCTTCCATTGCCAGGCCCAAGGAATACGCCACACTGAGGTCAACAAAGTTGCCTGCCTCTCCGGTGTTAAGGAGGGCTTGCATGGTAAATTCACCTGACTCTGAGGGGAAGGAGATAGGGAACAAGAAGTAGGCTTGATCTTCTTTATTGGGGTGGGTAAGAGTGAGGGCAGCTGAGGAGGGAGCATGACCCATCATTAGAAGAGATTGACCAAGAGGCGCCAGGCTGGTCTGGAACTGGGGAGGGGTTTCTGCTTCCTCCTTGTCCCAAATGGGGTAGTGAGGGTTGATGCGTATGCCCACTCCACTCTCTTTGAGGGGGGCCTCTGGGTTAACTGGGGGGTGATAGCGCCAGGATGGGCAGGCTCTGAGCTCTGGGGGATTGAGGACCCACTCTCCTGATCCAGTCCGAGAGCAGGTGGTGCTGCATACAGGGGCTCTTCTGAGGGGATGGTACCCAAGGTGAGTACAGAGGGCGGCGCAGAGGGCGGCAAGACCTGGGGGCGCTTCCCTTGGCCATGACCACTGGCAGGGGGAGAGGGGTGGCACGCGGCCCCTCAAGAGCTGCAACAGTGCACGCAGGTGTATGGAAAGGCCTGGCACCAATTGCGCGAGCCACAGAGAATGCAATTTCTAAGGACCCAGGGAGGGGTCCCAAGATGCATGGGCAGCTGCAGTGGGGTCTAAGGCATCTCGAAAGGTGGAGATGGCGATTTTGGGGGGGCACCGTG
Source organism: Massospora cicadina (assembly GCA_022478985.1). Taxonomy (NCBI): domain Eukaryota; kingdom Fungi; phylum Entomophthoromycota; class Entomophthoromycetes; order Entomophthorales; family Entomophthoraceae; genus Massospora; species Massospora cicadina. Next base: position 136,544 of record JAKSZP010018592.1, on the reverse strand, counting down.
GGGCCAGGACCGCAAAGGCTTTGATCAGGGAGGGTAGGTCCATGGCTGTCTGTCCTAATGTGAAGAGATGGAGGAGGCGCGCTGGTCTAGATTCAGGGGCCTGGACCGCCGAAGTGACCAGCGCCAGTAGGGGGTGGGGTTCCAGATTTAGCAGCAGAGTGGAGCACTCCCTTGACCCAGCGGCGGGCATCCCCATCTAGGGCATCAAGGAGAGCTACGCTCTGCTGGGCATCAGAAGGAAGGGAAGATTTCCCCCCAGCAGCAGTGAAGCACACCTGAAGTTCCGCCAGAACACCCAGGATTTGGTTGGCCACCTCATCAGAAGGGATAGGGGGGACTCCCAACCCTATCATGTTGAATGATGGAGTGACACTTGTCACCAGGGCTCTGCGGGGCGTGGGCCAGGTCAACACAAACTGGTGGCATGCTTGGATGAATGAGGCAGCTGGCCAGCAGGAGAAGGCCAGGTTGCAGAGAGAGAGTAAGTTTAGGGTTAGGGCGTAGGCCAATGCTTTGCCAGTGCCAGTGAGGAGGGTGGAGAAGGCCGAGGGTATGGGTCAGTTCATTATGTCATGGAAACGGCTGATAAGAATTAGACTGGGCTCCCAGTCTGTGGTGGTCAAGGCGCTGCCTGACCGCCACATAGCCCTGACCCCCCTAAGGTGGGGATCGTGGCTAATAGTGTCACACTAAATATACATAAAAGCATCAGGCTTGAGGGCAACAACCCTCAAATATGTCATTCTGACAAATCAGATGCCACAAAACTTATAAAACCTTGAGGCAAAGGTGGTAAAAGTTGACGTAAATGTCAACTGGGCCAATCAGAGGCTGTCAACCCAAATTCTAAGGCCTCATGTGTAGCAATTGGTGATGGCAAAGAACTGCCCAGTGAATCAGGGGCTGCCAAGCTGAATTATGCCAATAATGGAAGCAGCATGAATCATGGCATTGGGCAGCTCAGCGAATCAGGAGCTGCCTTGTCAAATAACACTAAAAGAGGAAATGACAGCATCAGGCAGCTCAATGAATCAGGAGCCGCCAAGCCAAATCCACCGCTTGTCAAAATTATTGAGAGCCACGGTGAAGGGCAGCCCAGCAAAGCAGGGGCTGCTGGGCTGAATTATCCCAAAAATGGGAATTTAGCAATAAGGTGGAGATGAGCTCTGATTCTTCCTTGACGAACAGAAAAATATGTGAAAAAGTTTCCATAACGCCATGGGTACTCAACGGATGGTCTAGAATGGGCCTAGATGAGAATATCGGAGACTGAGATTCTCAAAGTAGGCCCATGTATAGTCCACCGCCTGCAGACTCTGCGGGGTCCAATTTCCCCATATTTCCCATTCCCTAATATAAAACTAACCAAGCGAAGGTGTTTAAGACAACTTCGTCTTTTAATAAATACAATAAAAATCAATAAATGTGAAATTAAAATTTTTAAATTTTGAAATATTTATTTGAGATTCCAAGGAAAATTGTGGATTTTGAGTGAATCAACATGGACCATTCCTCAGATTTTGACAGAGCTGTCGCCTCTCTGTATGCTCTCCCTGGAGGCTAAACTGCCCTCCTCAGTGTGAGCATCATCCTTACAGTGTTCCAAGGATATCTAAATCACTCAACAAACCAATGAACATGGGACCTCACCACAGCGGCCCTCTCTTGCCTATGGGCCCTCACATGGGCCCTCTTGCCCAACTGATTTGTGGCAATGTGGAGAGACCCCGTTTGTCACATTAGACGAAGTTCATTCAACCTCATCTCCCCTTTATGGGATGGGATGGGGGGACCACATGGAAGAGCCCTACTTGCCTGGTATGAGCACACTACCACTCTCCTGATGGTCATCTTCTCCATCCTGTTCCTGCTGAGGGAAGCCGCTCATCTCCTCCCATCCTGATGGAATTCAATTGCTTATGTCCAACACGTTGAAGCCACGTCCAAGTTTAGACAAGCATTGACCCCAGAGGAGTTGAGTGTTATGCATGGTACCTTCTCCCGCGTTAGATTACAGGCCCACCTTACAGCAGCCTCTGGGGTACAACGGCTGCGTCCCTCCAGATTGCCCAGGTGATAGTGGACCTACTGAAGAACCTGTCAATATGGCTTACTGACCTATTGGAGACTCAGATGGCTTTTCCTGCTTCTCTGGAGGACTGTCTCCACCTTGTGGAAAGAGCCGCCAACCCAAACGACTCTCAGGATGCCGCCTGGTCTGCGCTCTTAGCCCTCAGCCAAGGGAAGAGGCCATCAAAGAGTATGCTCGGTTGTTCTGACCCCTATCCAAAGCTGCCAAAGTGTCTCCTTCCCAGCTCGCACGGATGTTCAGACAGAACCTTCGCCCAGACATCCTCACAGCTATGGCCGCCACCCAACTGGGGGCGACCTTGGAAGAAGAGGTCACCGTTGCTTCCCAGGTAGAAAACCAGCTAGCCTTGGCCCAAGCCTGGGCCCCTGTGCCTGAGAATCACAATAGATTCCGCAGATGACGCGCGGAGTCAGAGCCCATATCAAGCCATATGGGGCAACAGGAGAAGGGGGCTCCGGGGAGGATTCCCCACGCCTTGCAGCTCCTGCACCCACTGCTCCCAGCGGCCCAGACGGCCCCACTTACAATTTTCGCCTGACCCCTGCCCGCATCTCATCGCTCAATAAAGGAAACGGTTCCTCTTACCTGTTTATCCCGTTTACTTTAAAGCGAAAGAAGAAAGAGAAAGGGGCCAAGTTAGAAAAACTGTGGGCTTTAGTAGAGATACCAGGGCTGAAGAAAACTACATGAACCGAGAGCTACCCAAGAAATTAAGAGTAAAAATGCGAGAAAAGGGTGCTGTGACCCTTGCGGACACCTCCAAGTCATCAGAATGCTGGGAGGTTGAGTCCAAGATCAAGCTCCAACAGGGAATCCACCATTTCTGGGAAGACTTTTGCGCCATCCAGAACCTGCCCCACCCCATCGTTCTGGGCATGAAATGGTGACATAAGTACTCCCCACACTTTGATTTGGAGGAGGGCCAGGTGATGCTTCACCCCAAGGAACAAGAGCCCTTGTCGTTAGAATTTTTTACCTCTGGCAGAAGCAGGCCTGGTGTGAACTCTGTGCACTTAGGGGCGGAGAAGGAACATATACCAGAGGAATTCAGAGACTATGATCACCTGTTCCAGAAGAGCGTCGCCTCCCCCTGTGATCCACAGAGCCCCTTTGCATTCTCATTCAAAATCAAAGGGGATGCTGAGCTCCCAAAAGGAAGCCCAGTGTACCCCCTGAACCCCAGAGCAAAGGAAGCCCAAGACCAGTACGTGAAGGATATGTTGGAGCGAGGGATGATAATGCCCTCGAAATCTCCTTTGGTGTCTCCCATCCTCCTGGTCCCTAAGGCCAATGGCGAGCTCAGCCCCTGTGTGGACTACCGCCGCATAAATGCCATAACAGAAACGGACCCTTACCCCATCCCGCTGATGGCAAGCATCTCACAGATGATCGCTGGGAGTCAGGTGTTCTCTAAGTTAGACCTGGTTGACACTTTTTAACCAAGTGCCAGTTGTACCAGAGCACCAACAGCACACGGCATTCAAGTGCCACCTAGGGGTATATGAATACAGGGTTATGCCGTTTGGACTCAAGAACGCCCCTGCCGTTTTCCAAAGGACCATTGCCATGCCCTGGGCGACTTGATTGGGAGATGCTGCGTCGCATACATGGATGACATCTTGGTGTTCTCCAAGTCTCGCGAGACGCACACAGAGGACGTCAAGAGAATCCTCAATGCACTGGACAAGGCCAACCTGCGTCTAAAGCCCTCCAAATGCGAGTTCTACAAGGGCTCAGTATCTTTCCTAGGAAACGTTGTATTTGAAAAGGGAACAGCCATCTGTCCAGACAAGCTGACAGCAGTGAAGGAATGGGCAGCACCAACGGACAAGACAGGTGTGCGCAGTTTCTTAGGTGTGGTGAATTTCCTGAGGAGATTCACCAAGGACCTCTCAGAAACAGCTGCCCCGCTTACCCGGTTGACCAGGTAAGTCCCTTTCAAATGGGGGGAGGAAGAGGAGAGGGCGTTCCAGGCCATCAAGGAGGCCCTCCTTACAGTGCCAGTCCTATCGCACCCAGATGCCAATCGCCCGTTCATAGTAGAGACAGATGCGTCAAATTTTGCCATTATGGCGGTCCTACTGCAGGCAGGGGAGGATGGTTTGGACCACCCGGTATGCTACTTCAGCAGGAAGATGCTACCGGCGGAAACCAACTACCTTGTCTATGACAAGGAACTCCTGGCAATTGTTGCGGCACTGGATGAATGGCAGCATCATCTGTTGTACGCGTGCCATCTGTTCATGATTTAAACTGACCACAGGGCCTTGGAGTTCCACAAGAGCCCCGTAGGATGAACCAATGACAAGCCCGCTGGCACCTGGAGCTATCTCAGTATGATTTCAAGATAGAATATAATCCTGGGGAGAGCAACTTACTCCAAGACTTACTCAGCCAGGACCCAAAAATGTCCTTTGTGAAGGAGGAGCTGGAAGAGTTCAACATGGCCATGATGCTCCCTCCACAGCTGTTTGCATCAATACAGGAGGAACGCACTGACATAAAGGAGAGAATCTGGACAGCCCAACGATGCACCAAATTCAGAGAAATGGTCAGGAGAGAGCTAGAGGGAGGGGACCCCAGCGAAGGCTACAAGAATTTCAGGAAGGAGGGAGGCCTCATCCTGCACCACGACCGCCTATGGGTCCTGACGCTCAAGCTTCAAACCGAGATAATGGAGCTATGCCATGACCACCCCCTGGCGGGACACCCAGGGGTGGGAAAAATGATCGAGTTAATATGCTGAAACTACTCCTGGATGGTCCTAGTGGGAATGGTGAGAGGGTATACCGCGCGCTGCCTTACCTGCGCCCATTCAAAGCCACCCTGAAACAAACCTGCAGGGAAGCTCAAGCCACTGCAGATCACCCAAATGCTATGGACCTCCCTGAGCATGGATTTTATCACTGGGCTCCCTAAATCGGAGGGCTATGATGCAGTCATGGTGGTGGTGGACCGTCTAACAAAGTATGCTGAGTTCTTCCCCTGCACCTCTAAGGTCACAGTGAAGGACATGGCTAAAATCTTTGTGAGGGAGGTCTTTGCTCAGCATGGGCTCCCAGATGAGATCATCTCAGACAGGGGCCCACAGTTCATCTCCAGGTTTTGGGATCACCTCCTGGAAAATTTAAAAATTAAACCTTGCCATTCCTCCGCCTACCACCCCAGTCAGATGGCCAGATGGAGAGGGTCAACCAGACCCTGGAACAGTACCTACGGTGCTACCTCACCACGCGACATGATCATTGGATCAATTGGATGAGGATCGCACAGTTTGCATACAACAACCTGGTGCATTCATTGACTGGGATGTTGCCCTTTTTTGAAAACCATGGGTATCACCCTCAGACGATGGAGGGACATGCAGGGGGAACGAACCCTGCGGCAGATGAGTTAGTGGCTGGAATAAAGGAAAATTTTGAGAATTTGAGAGCCAACCTGGAGAAGGCGACGGAGGCTCAGAAGAGGAAGGTGGATGCGCATTGCTCAGAGGCTCCACCCCTAAAAGATGGTGACTATGCATTAATAAATGCAAAACACTACACACCCCAGGAAAGTGTAGGAAGCTCGGACCAGTCAATCTGAGACCCTGCAAAGTCATCCAACAGGTGAATGAGGTGGCATACAAAATTGGAATTCCCAGAAGGATCACGTGCACACCTGGTTTTACATGTTTCGCAGCTTAGGAAGTACAAAGGACCCATACCAACAAAACCGAGCCAGTCCAGTTGGACAACCCAGGGGAGGCTGAATATGAGGTGGAGGAGATTTTAGACACCAAGATTGCTCGCAAAAAGCGATGGTACTTGGTGAAATGAGTAAGCTACCCAATAGAAGAATCCTCCTGGCAAACAGCTGCTGACTGCACCAACTGTCCCCGGAAGGTGGAGGAATACTGGGGGCGCAGGGGGCTCTCCTCTGAGGGGGGTGATGTGATAGCTAAAGCGCTGCCTGACCGCCACATAGCCCTGACCCCCCTAAGGTGGGGATCATGGCTAATAGTGTCATACTAAATATACATAAAAGCATCAGGCTCAAGGGCAATGACCCTCGGAAATGGCATTCTGACAAATCAGATGCCATAAAACTTACAAAACCTCGAGGCAAAGGTGGCAAAAGTTGATGTAAATGTTGACCAGGCCAATAAGAGGCTGCCGACCCAAATTCTGAGGCCTCATGTGTAGCAATTGGTGATGGCAAAGAGCTGCCCAGTGAATCAAGGGGCTGCCAAGTCAAATTATGCCAAAAATGAAAGTGGCATGAATCATGGCATTGGGAAGCTCAGCGAATCAGGAGCTGCCTTGTCAAATAACACTAAAAGAGGAAATGACAGCATCAGGCAGCTCAATGAATCAGGAGCCGCCAAGCCAAATCCGCCGCTTGTTGAAATTATTGAGAGCCATGCCAAAGGGCAGCCCAGCAAATCAGGGGCTGCTGGGCCAAATTATCCCAAAAATGGGAATTTTAGCGATAAGGTGGAGATGAGCTTTGATTTATCCTTGACAAACAGAAAAATATGTGAAAAAGTTTCTGTAATGCCACGGGTACTTGACAGATGGTCTATAATGGGCCTAGATGAGAATATCAGAGGCCAAGATTCTTGAAGTAGGCCCGCGGATAGTCCACCACCTGCAGACTCTGCGGGGTCCAATTTCCCCATATTTCATTCTCTAATATAAAACAAACCAATCGAAGGTGTTTAAGACAACTTCGTCTTCTAATAAATACAATAAAAACCAATATAATTGAAAATAGAATTTTGAAATTTCGAAATCTTTTATTTGAGATTTCAAGGAAAATCGTGAGTTTTGAGTGAATCAACATGGACCATTCCTCAGATTTTGACAGAGCTGTCGCCTCTCTGTATGCTCTCTCTGGAGGCCAAACTGCCCTCCTCAGTGTGAGCATCATCCTTACAGTGTTCCAAGGATATCTAAATCACTCAATAAGCCAATGAATGTGGGACCTCACCACATCGGCCCTCTCTTGCCTATGGGCCCTCACATGGGCCCTCTTGCTCAACTGCTTTGTGGCAATGTGGATAGACCCCATTGTCACACAGTCAGGGTGTGTGAGCACCCAGTGGAGATCCCAGAATGCCAAAGGCACAGTGGTCCATGCGACTAGAAGAAGGGGGATCTAGTGGGGACGTGAGGAAATCAAATGTTTATAAATGTACTGAAGGCCCCCAAGGCAAACCAGATGGTTGAAATGGGGGCAACCGCGAGTCTTGCGGGGGCAACCCCCAAGGGTGGGAGAGACAGGGAGGATGATGACTCCTCCAGGGTTCACAGTTGCTGGCCTTCAGTTACTAGCAAGTGAGCCTGTGTGCCAGGGAGGGGCGGCACAGGGCCCACCGCGCGGGCAGGGGCGCCATCAAAGGGGAAAACAGACCCATGACGAGTGTTAGGGGTGAGCCCCCTTGGGTGGGGTGCTCCGGAGCCCCCAGGTGGGTGGGATTAGTGGTGGATGAGCAAGGTGTGGGGGCCAAACTTGCAGGCATCAGGGTGGGGGCCCTGAGGCTGCTCTGATGGGGGAGCAGTCTCAGGAATCCCAACGGCAAATTGAACAGAAGGGTTCGCATTAGATGCATACATGAAAATGGATGGAGAATTGACTCCATCATTGAGAATGAGGCAGTTTGCCATGAATATGATCCTCCGTCATGTGGTGGGATCAAGCAACCAGATGACCCATTTGCGATCATCAGGAGGATTATTTGGGCGGCAGCATGCTTTGCTGGATTGATTGGCGGAATTTTAAGGTAAGCAAACAGGTGGAGTCCATGACAAGGCGTTTGGGGTATTTGACTTTACTTTAGTGCAATGCACGGGAAGAATAGAATGAACCAACAACTGCCCATTGACTGGGCAGTTGCCTTAAATATTGGACAATTTGCATAGTGGGGATGCTGGGGTATTGGGTGGTTGGGTATTAACGATGGGGTTTGGTTGGCTGGTGGGTAGGGGGTGGATGGATGCCCAAAATCTTGGCAAAAATCAAAAAAACTTTTACAGATTTTCCTGAATTTTTGGGGCCAGACCAGGTCGATGGTACCATTCCAGGCCTTGACCATTCAAGTCAGGCAGCTCACGCAGTTTGGATTTCCCAGATTTGTCCCGGGGGCTGTGGCCTTGGTGCTCAGTTGTCCGCAACCCAGTCTGAACTCTTGATTTGATTATGCGATCCAAACTTTCTGATCCATTCTGGGGGTAGGGGCAACTGGTCCAAGTCACTTGTGGCCTGGTTCAAAACCCAAATCGAGTTCTTATCTGATTTTTGGACCTGACCAGTCTGGACCAGCTCTGATAGCCTGGAATTTGCAGACTGGGCTCTGATACTTGTGCTGGCTGTTTCTTCAAAATTTTTGGCTTGTTTCCCCTGGTGAGTGAGGGGTCCCAGGGGCCCGCCCATGGCCCCTGGCCTGCATAATCTCCTGGAAGGTCCCCTCTATTAATTTTACCAGAGTGGGGAGGGGGAGGAGAGAGATCTGAATATCTCTAGGTGGAAGGGCAGTCACCCAGCACTCATCAACCACGTGCGCCAGGTTGCTCAACTATGACAGGGGGTCCACTTGGGCCTTTGGCCCCTTTTGGTCCAAAAGGGATGCTGCTCCCTATCTAGTTGTAGGGGCTGGTCCCCAAGACTTACACCCCCATCTATCTTAGATGCTAGGGTAAGGGCCCTATTGCCCTTCAGCTGCCTGTTTTTCAGCATGTCTCTCTTTGGCACCACAGATGCTCTGTGCTAAGGGGTAATTGTCAGTATGGTTTACTTTTATTGTGGGTTCAGTGTTGGCTTTTGGTTTTGACACTTTTGCCGATTTGTTATGAATTTTTGGGTTAGTGTGCTCCTGCAGTGCTTCATCAAATGTCAACAAAAATTTTGGAGGAAAGATGGTGCAGAATTGATTTCAGTTGAGGCTTGGTAATATTGCTTGGGTATATTTGACTCACCCATTAGGTCATCAGGTTGGTTGGCCCAATCTAATTAGTGAACAGATTTATGAGCCACTTCATTAGCAAATGAGTCAATGTCATCCTGTGTCTGAGCAGGCAGGATCACAGATGTGGCCATGGCTGCTGCCTTAGCCGCTGATCTGCAGACCTGCTTAGCCTTCTTACACTTCTGTGGGTGTAACGGATGGGGTTCCCAAGGCCCAGCCCACCACCAGCCCTAAACCACCACCCCCATATGTGGCTGTACCAACTCCAAATGGTCCTGTCCAAAATGGATGGCCTTGCTAGGCACACCGGGCTGAGATGCATCCCTATGGCCTCTGTCACCTTTGGGTCATCAAGCTGAGGTGCAGCCAACTGGCCTCTGTCACCTTGGGCCACTCTGGCTCCATTCCCTCTCGCCAGGGCAAGGCCACTCTCAAAATAATCCTGGTGTGTCCACCCCCTTCCTCTCCTCCTCATCTCACTGCCATCCACACCCCCAACCTCGCCTTAAATAAATATAATTTAAATAAAACAAGTCCAGCAAATTGCGGCCTTTATTGGGAGTAGACTTGAAGTTAGAATAAATTTAAAAGTGAGGACCATCGGAACTGACCTTGCTTTGAAATACTTTCCTTAAAAGACTATTGGAATTGTGGATAATGAGGATGCAAAAGCCTCCAGAATTTATGGCATCCAGGCAACTTGGCAGAGAAATGGAGGGGAACCTCAGAACGCACAACCAATTAAATAAATGGTTTAGTTAATTTTATTCCATTATCAACCCAAATAGGAAAATCCTACCTGGAATAACAGAATTTCAACTATTGACACACATGAATCTCATAATTCCCAACCTTATGAGATTCATGTACAATCGTCAATTGTTACAGTGGGGACACAGGTTTGATCTGAATGTAACACCCTTTCACGCCCATTGGAAGGCAGCATCAATGTCTTTAGATAGTTTTTAATGGATGTCTACACTACCCATTGCATCAGGAAAATTTTATTTTGTGTAATGCCTTTCTTGGCAGGGAAGATGTAGGCCTTGTGGACAAAAGCACAATGAAAGGTGCAGATAGGGGACACACTATCCACTGTGATGCAGATCAGGTGAGATTTCTGCCTGTCAACAAGCACAACTGCGGTGTGGGGGATTTGGGTCAAATCTTTCACAATGACTGTGGATGGGGTGATCACAGCAATTGCTTTGCCTGTGCACAGGTCTGGCATGAGCATAGTGTTGCTTTTTGAAGGAGTGACTTTTCCCATATACCTTAAGCCCATCCATTATGTGGTGCTCCAGCAGTGTGCACTTAATAGTTGTGGGGAGGAAGTCAAATGTAACAAAGATTTGGTTAGACTTGGTCTATTGAGTTCACTTTGTATTGACCACCCATTAACCATCTGGGAGGTCTACCACCACACGCACCTGTGCAGCTTCATCTACTGTTTGTTGTTTTCAAACCCAAGATCTAACCAGCTGCAGTTCATGAAGTGCAGTGCTATGTATACTGCTTTTGTAAAATGGTTGTGCATATCTCCACGGAACTTTTCCCAAAGCGCCGTTTGATTTATATTCAGAAAAACTCAAACCCCATGCTCCACTGAAGACAGGGGCTGGAAATGTGGAGTATTGATAAACTGGTTACACTTTGCTTGCCAGGCTAAAATCTTTGGGAAAATACTATCTGCCAGTTTTTTATTTTTATCAAGGCTGCTGGTGTTGCTGGGCGTTTACAAACTTTGTATGGTGTAGAGCCTGACCCTGTGCCCTTTACTTTGCTAGCCCAACCTCTACCTGACATTAGGTGCACACTAATCTACTCAAAGAGATTATCAAAATTATATAGTCTTAAATTGAATTTGGTGCAATTAGTGATTGCAACAAGAGTGAAGATTTTTCAACTTCAACTAACTTGCTAAAAGTATTTTATTAATTAGGGGAACCAAATCGGGCAGGTTTTTAAGGTTTTATATAAAACTAATATTAAGATACCTATACTTCACTACTTTGTCTAAAGTCTATCAGATAATTCATATTGATAAACCATTAAACCACTCAGCTAAAACAATTGAACATATTAAATCAACCAATTATAAACTACCTCATAAAACTAAAGTTATCAAAATTGAAACAACCAAAACCACCAACCATCTACTAAAAACTAAAACCATTGAATATACTAAATCAACCAATTACCAACTGCTTTGTATTTATAAAACAAACCTAAACTTATCAAACCAACTAAAACCACCAACCACTTATCAAAACCAACTAATTTATCAAATCAACTAATCATTAACTGCTTTATTAAAACCATCAAAATTAGTAATCAACCCAAAATCACCAACTACTTGCTAAAAGCATGTAAAATAACAAATCAACCAAATATCAAACTTCTCAGCCATAATAATATACTGATTTCCAATAAAAACATATAAGCTTTTCACTTCTTATATATAAAACTTTTTACTTTATTATAAAAATAATAATTTTTAGAATTCATTAACCTTATCCATGATAAGTACTTATAAGTGCCAACTTTCATGGTGATCATTCAAATGGTGTTTTTATTTAACCAAGGTAAGCTGACTAGGGGACAGACATTACCGATTATATGTGAAACTAAGAGAATAACTAAGAAATATAAAAATTGGGCACCCCAGGGTACTCAAGTTACCCCTGTTGCCAGCGGGACTGCCAGGTATGGGGGGTTGGTGCACTACTCTGAGGGGGTTTCCCTGCTATGGAGCAGGTGTGAAGGAAAGGGTCTGTGTGGAGGAACCAGAGTGGGAACCATGATTCTATGAGCGCTTTTTGTCTTGGACTCATATATCCATAGAGCCAGGCTTGGAAGTGCTCTAGTAAGTGGACATGAAATCTATTAATAATCCCATGAATGGTTGGGACCGTGCCCTTGAACGCATCTAATGCAATTGTGTGTATTGTCCACATTGCAATGGGTATTATTAGGGAGCGGAGTGTAGATGGGATTGGTGACTCGATCTGGAGCGCGAAGATACTCTTTGATATTGAGAATTCCTGTTCGTTTTGAATCTTGAGCAGGCGTGCGACTTCCTGCCATATAGCTTTGGTTGGGGGGCATGTTTATAGGCGGTGATGTAGGGATCCCTCCACTCCACATACTGCACATGTTTTGTGGATGGAGTTGGAGCGGTCCGCCGTCCTATAGGTCCTTCTCAAACAGCGCCAGGCGTTTGCTCTTATCCTTGGTTGTAGGAGTGGGTGGTGTGTCATTTTCCACATTGCTTTCTGTGTGGTTAAATCATAGGGAATGTCCAGCATATCTAGGTATTCTATCCTAGCTATGCTTGGGGTTGTTGCGAGCATATTCCTCTGGGGGTGGTTTTCTGGGTCTCTTAATTTGAATTGGGGGCTGGGTCGTCCCCTTCCCTGTATAGTACCCATGTTCTCTATGGTCCATCCCATACGGCGGATAGTTTGGAGGATATGTTTGAAATGAGGGGAGGTTCCATGTGGACCCGTTGCAGTAGGGTGCTTGGAAAGGTATGAAAGTAGTCTGAGTGGACTATGTGGGTTGGTTAATTTGAGCGCCTGTGCAAAGTTAGTCCTTGCTGCTCTGGACCAATGTTGTTTTGGGAGGTCTGGAGCAAGGATTTCCTTTATCCAGGTACCTAGGATGTGATTGGCATGGCTCTCAAAATCTATTGGTCCCATGCCTCCGCTTGAGCGTGGGCCAAATAGTGTTTCCATCCGTATAGGAGGGTGAGAGCCAGGCCACAGCCAGCCCTGGATAAGCGCGCGAATTGAGGTTATAAAGGTAGGTGAGAAGGCTATCGCATGGGCCTGGTACCACAGTATTGGGAGGATGAGCGAGTTAGCAACTGTAACTCGTCCTGTTAATCCTGGGGTTCTTCCCTTGAGGGAGGCGACGCGTTTGTATACCCTTTGTAACAGGTTACTTTCCATTGTCTCATTAGCATATCCCCCTGATTCTAGCCAGATTCCAAGGTGTCGGACAGGAGTGGTGGTATGAGGTGTTGCAAAGGGTAATATAATTGGGTTTTTTCTTCGAGTGTTGGTGTGAGGTTCTAATGTTGTGGCCCAATTGTTTGTGTATTTGCCTAAGAGGATGATTTCTGTCTTTCTTTTGTTGAGCGATGCATTGCTCACCTTGGAGTATTCCTCTAGAGTGTGTTCCAGCTGTCGGGCATCTTCATTATTTGCTATACCTGCTATGCAGTCATCTGCAAAGGCCAGTATCTTGACTGTTGGTTGTCCTTGTGCGGTTATCCCCATGAGACGTGAGTCAGTTACTCGGAGGAGCGGGTCAAAGCTGAAATTGTATAGCAGTGGGCTGAGGGGATCCCCTTTTTTGAGCCCTCTGTGTGGTTTAATCTTGTTTGTTAGGAATCCAGGGCCGCATACAGCCATGGTTGCAGATTCTGTTAGGAGCATCGCCCATTTTATGAATCTTGGTGGGAGTTTGAAGGCATGTAGACATTCTTTTAGGTATGGCCAGCTAACACGGTCATACGCCTTTTCCTGATCCAAGAAGACCAGGGCACCAGTTGCTTTGGATTGGCAAATGTTTGCAACAGGGTGAATGTTGTTCCAGATTGAACGCCCTGGTATAAACCCAAACTGGTTGGGTGATAGGACGTCAGATGCAATTGCGCCTAATCTAGCTGCTAGAATTTTTGTTAGAATTTTTGTGTCAGTGTTGGAGAGTGCAGTTGGGCGCCAGTTAGCCAGGTCCAACTTGTCACCCTTTTTATACAAAGTTATAACGTAGGATTCATGGCCTCCTGGTAATAGGCGTGTTTCCAACAAACTCTGGTTCATTGACGCCAATAGGAGGGGGGCGATTTGTTGAAAATATTTTTTGTAAAATTCGTAGGGTATCCCATCAGGCCCTGGGCATTTCCTACGTGGTGCACCGCGAATTGTTTCCCAAAGCTTCTCCCGTGTGACAAGGGATAGTATATTGTAATTTGGTAGTGTACTTTGTATCTTGGCAGTTTGAATAAATTCTTTAATTTTTTGTGGATCTGTTGGCATATCACAATATAATTTGGTGTAATAGCGGTGTACTTCCGCCTTGACCTCCTCAGGGTCAGTTGCCACAGTGCCGTTGGTCTTGTGGACCTGTGTACACGTGGGCTGGTTTCTGCGGGAGTGGAATTGGCGGAAAAATTATGTTGAACAGGTTTCACCTTCCTTTATGAACTTACCTTTGTTCAATACTTTGATTCTGTGTTGGTGTTCAAAGATGAGATTGTTAAGTTGGGCTGAAATTTCTGCCCATTTGCATCCCCAATTAGGGCTATAGCCAGATCTCAGAGTATTTATTTCCAGGTGGTCTAGTTCTGCCAAGGTACGCTTGATTGTGGCTGTGTCCGCGGTGTACTTGCGTGATGCAATATGTCAGGTTTTGTTGATTAAATCTTTTTTGAAATTTTCTCATGTTCTGATGGGATCCGAAGTGAATGGGGCTGTGAATTCTGGGTTTGTAGCCTTGTTTTCAACCCAATCAGATATCTCAGGCAATCTTATATTTTCTGGGTGAAGCTTTCTCCAAGGCGACACCTGTGTGTGGGATTGGGTTGGCGCTAACTGCACCATAACTAATTGGTGATCAGAAAAATTGATCTTTATTGTTGTAAATTTAGATATTCTTAAGTGGTGGGATTGTGGGATGAGGATGTGGTCAATACGACTCATTGATATGAGCAGTCCCTCACGTATGTTGGGTCTTGTCATATGGGGAAGGATTGGTGAATTGGGAGGAAGAGCATCCTGTAAGCCAAGAGATGCCTTCATTGTGCGATATTCAATGTGTCTAGGTGGGTATCCCCTGGGATTAGGCCATCGATCTGTATTGGGGTTATCCCAGCAGTTGAAATCACCTAACATGATGATATCTGGTGGGAGGGTGAGGGTAGAAATTTTTTTCAAAAAGAAAATTTTCTCTCAGTTGCAGTGCACAGTGCATAGATACATGCTAACGAAATTATTTCATCTTGGCATGTGATTGTTGCTACCAGGACTCAACCAAACAAGTGTGATGATGAATTTGTAATTTTAAATTTTTTGTTGTTTTGGACTATCATCCCACAGTGAGATGTCCATACTGATTGTGATGGTGCAACCCTGGTTGACCAGGATTCTTCTTCCCCTTGTAGGCAGTGGGTTTCTTGGATGGCCACAATGTCTACAAGAGGTTTTTGCAGGAATGCCAGCTTTTTGGCTTGGGACGTATGAGCCCTGGCTCCCGCGATATTTAATGTCCCTATTGACACTGAGGTGCCCGTGGCACCTCAAGAGCAGTTGGGAGGACCCTCTGGTCCTATCCCACCGCAGCTCATTTTGGCCATGCTCCGCATCTGTACTCCAACTCTTTCACTGCCATTGTTGGTTCCCTTGATCTGACCCAATGATTCAAGGGAATTGAAGTTTTTTGCATTTGCATCAACTTTTCCTGCACAGGTCTCATGTTGATTTGATGCGGGTTGTTGATTGGATTTTATATTTTTGAGGTTCAACTTTGTTGCATTGTGCACCACATTTTCACCCAAATTGCGGTTGCATTGTTCCTCAGTATATGCATGACTGATGACGCTTTGTGGCTCAGTCTGGTTACTGTGAAAATTTTGACATGTGCATATTGTTTTGATTGGTTGGTTTGGTGAATATCTGAAATATCCTCCTGAATTTGTCCGTGGTTAATGGCAGATTCCGCATGTGCCACCGCTTCAGCCGCTGCTCTCTTGCAGGCTTTTTGTGCTGCTTTATGCTGTTTACTTGTAACTGGGTCCACGATGGAGTATAGTCCATCTTCATCCCAGCGGAATGGGTGGTGGCCATCAGTCATTTTGGTGAAGTTTTCATTATCTTCATCCATAGCTTCTTCACAAAAATCATTTTCCATTAAGCCCTCTTTACAGGGCATGCATGTTCCTTGTGGCCCAGTGAGCCACAGTGGTTGCAAATGGGTGGTGCGCGTTCTGGTGTAACTCGGAATGCAGCTGACTGGCCCCCATCTGCAAAGTGAAATTCTGCTGTGCGGAGAATTCTGGATAAATCCTCTCCCACTTCTGGGAAGGGGTTGATTACAGCAATAGCTTTGCCTGTGCACAGGTCGGGCATTAAGCGAAATCGCTGTAATTCAAGTTGTTGGATTTTTCCGTAGGCCACAAGACCTTTGCGGAGCTCCTCCTCAATTACCTTACAAGGAAGGTTGGTGGTGAGCGAGTCAAAGGAGATGAACAAAGTTTTTGCTTTGTTCCATCTGGTGCGTGTGGTGCGCACAATTTTTTTGCCCTCAGGGAGGGCAATTTCCATGCAGATTTTTGCTGCAGCATCAGCTTCATTGGCTGTTTCAAAACCAATATTGATCCAGCTGCAGCCCATGTTGTTGGTGGCTACATGCACCGCGTGAGGGAAAAGTGAGGGCTGTGCCTCACATGTTTTCTCCCACAGGGTTGGTGACTCATCCCAAGGAAGAGTCTGATCCCGTGTTCCACCTTTGACAAAGGTTGGTTGAATTGAATGTACATGTATTGCGTGTGCTTTACAGTAAATACCATAAACCCAGATGGTGTCTGAGTTTGCAATTTCTTTGCAGATTGGGTTCCTGGTCCCCCTCCAGGGCATTTATTGCCCTTAGTTGCACCATTAAGTGCACCGCTTGCCGCGATGCTCACCCATGTTGTATTATTTTTGTTATTAAAGTCACCCATCTTTCCTGTGTGTGATTATCCAAATTTGCTGTTCAAATCGAATTGTAGTAACTAAAGTGATTGTTATGAGAAAGAAAAGCTTTTATCATTCAAATGGTGTTAGAGTCTATAGCTATTAAATGTACAGATATATATATACCAACATCCATTTATATATATACATATATCAAATTTAGCATCCTAACTTATCTACTAATTTTAAATTTATTTGAGGTATGCTGACCAGAGGATAGATATTACTGATACTCATTGAACAAAAGAACTGAATGAATGGAACAACAAAAAACAAAGCAAAATCTCTAACCAGGTGGAGAGCAGAATACTGCTAACCTATCATGGCAGAGGGGGAGGGGGTCAGGCAGCTCTGCTACAGGCTTGTTGCTCAAGACAGAATCACAAAGGATGTAGTAGTGGAAAAAAGCTTATCTACTATTTTTAGGATTTATAAGATATATTTTTCACACAAAAGGTTATGTTAAATGACATCTAGTAGCTTTTAATCATATATTTGATGCATTGAAATTATTCATTAAACTCATTTTGCTTAATAGTCTCTTTTAAATTTACTACAATAAATACCATCTGTACTTAGCTTTTGTAAGCTTAGCAGAAAAATTAAACAAGGACTCCTAATATAGTTTTTAGATATAGCTAAACCAAGTTGAAATTGTTTAATTTTTTTGAAAAAAAAGACTCTTTAAAAAAGCTTTAAAAAGTATGAAATAATTGAGAAATTATGCCTCCTCAATAAAACCCTTTTTTAAAGTCGATGCCATCTTCCAACCTGACTTATAAAACCTTGTTCACAAATACAATTTATATCTTATGTCTGGATTAGTCCAAATGTAAACTATAAGCAACTTAGAATATGCAGTGCTGAGTATATATATTATAAATAGCTATTATAAGTCAGTTAAAATATGGCACCAACTTCAAAAAGGGTTTTATTGAGGATTTGTTTTTTGATTATTTCATACTTTTTAGAGCTTTTTTAAAGGATGTTCTTGTTTTCTCAAAAAAATTATCAAGAAGGTTCTTTTTTTCCAAAAAAACTTTACCCTAAGTTCTTTCCCCCAAAAAAATTAGTGCTTTTAAAAAGTGGCTCTTTTTCCTACTTTTATTAAATATTACTATCTCTATATATCATTTTTGACACTTACTATTTCTCTATAAAAATAAAACTCATTGTATATATATATATATATTATATAGTATCTTATAAACAAATATATTAATAATTCATTTTATTAAATTTAGTTGATTTTATTGGGTTAATTATACTAAATTTACTGATCACTATCTACATTAATTCATTTTATTAAATTTAGATGATTTTATTGGTCAAGGTATGCCTAATTTACTGATCACCATCTATGGTAATTTATTTTATTAGATTTGGTTGCTTTTATTAGTCAATCTATGTACATTTATTGATTGCCATCTAAAATAATTCATTCCTATTAATTTTAGATGAGTTATTGATCAAATTATGCAAAAACAATAGACATCTATAATGATTTAAGCTCGTCCCGCTATGAGCTCATACTGCCTGGTTTTTGAACATACCCCTCAGCCATAGGACTCATCAAAAGTGCTTCGAAGCTATCGCTTCACCGATACCGGAATTAAGTTTATCCGGAGAATTAGTCCCGCAAGTATCCATCGCTTCCGAGCCCATTTTTTTACTTACTAAATTAATGGGCAGATACTTGACCAATAATTACAAACGTAAAATGGGACCTAAGTTGGAACATTTTTTATTTTTGAAGATGATCATCCAAATTGGCCCAGTATTTCAGAGTTATGCGCGAACAAACAGAAAAATCAAAAAAAACATACATACAGTTGAATTGATAACCTCCTTTTTCAAAGTCGGTTAAAAACAGTCATCCAACTACTTAAGCTTCCAAATTTTTGCCAATTAAGGTTTCATCATATCCAATGATTTTGGATGTACAATCTAGATTCTGAACCACTGACTAATCTACCGATAATCCATGTATCAGATTGCTTATCTGATTTAAGCGGGTGTATTAAATGTTTAGCATGACACCCAACTCTTGGCTAGATTTATCAGCATGATCTCAGTTGAAACCTTTTAGGCATTACTCACACTTTAGATTTGAAATATATTTCTTGATGCTTTCCAGCACCTCTTATCAGATTAAAAGGCGTAGAGGTGACTCACTGCTGTAGATTTTTAATTTATGCTTGTATGATTGACAACTAACTAGACATATTTTTGTAAACCTGAACTCAACATATTAAGGAAGAGTCACTTGAGATTTGTTTTTTGAATGCCGAACCGATTCTCAAAACGAAATGCCTCACAGGAAAATAGAGCGAGTAGCTCCCGAAGCTGCCAGCTTTTTTCTACTGAGCAGTTGGATGAATCTACCTCATTACTTCCAGTTTCTAGTGCTTGCAGAGCATACAAAGATACTGCTGTTCTAGTCTCGAATACAAATAGTGAGCCAATGAACAAAGACACAGCGTCCAAGTTGAAGTTTCAAATTGTGGCTTTGGTTTGCACCATGTTCTTATCTTGTAATACATTTTTAGATATTTTTTAAACTTGCTATTTAGTCGGAAGCCATTATGCTGCACTTACATTAGGCTCTCTGAAAAATACAATCAAAAAGGTAGCTTTATGCTTTAAATTTACTAATATTTTTAGGAAATGGGCATAAGTAATGTTCAGTATGGCGTTTTGCAATCGTCGGTAGCTTTAGTAAACACTATTCTTCCTCTGATCGGTGGAATATTTATTGATTGCTTTGGGACAACCAAAGGATCTTTGTTAGCTACAATTTTTATCCTTATTGGAACTGTCTTGGTTGCTTTGTCTACGAATATTGTCTCCTTTCCTCTCATGGTTTTAGGGAGAGCTTTATATGGGTATGTGGAGCTTTCTCGCTTTTTTATGCCTTTAATTTGATTTTTTAAATTTTGTGCAAAGAGTGTAGTTTTAATCTTTTTCTGCAGACTCGGCTCTGGAACTATTGTGATTGTTCAAGAAACAATAATATCCCAGTGGTTTACTGGAAAAGGACTTTCAATAACCCTAGGGATTAACTTGGCTGTATCCCGCCTCGCATCTTTTTGGGCATGGCTACCATCATCCCAATCTCAAAGTATTACGGGTTCTATGGAAATGCATTATGGGTATGCGTTAAGTTCGAATCTTAATAACTTTTTAGTTTTCAGCCTTTTTGTGTCTTTTGTCGTTAGTTACAAATATAATTTACTATACAATGGTGTTGTTGGCAGACGAACAACTTTCTCCTGAAGATTTGGCCAAACTTCGATCCAAGAAACAGATGAACCTATCCTTGGTTACTCGGCTTCCAGGACTATTTTGGCTAATAATGCTCTTGGCATTTTTCATGATGGGCGGCTGGAATACTTTCCTCCATATTAATACGTTGAGTTCCAAAAGCGACTACATATTAATTTGATTTTAGGGAGTTAATTAAGCTTAGGTTTGGTAATACCGATGAGCTAGCAGCTTGGAAAGCGAGCGTCGCACAAGTATTACCTATCTTCGCGCCCCCTCTCCTAGGGTATTGGATTGAAGAAAAGGGGAAGCGTCCTCATATATGTAAGCATTCACTTTTTTATATTTTTGTTGTGTTCTAATCTTTTGTGAAACCAAGTGATTCTTTCTTCTTTAGCTTTCCTGCTGTCTATGGTATCAATCGGATTTACAGATATATCTCCACTAAAAAGCATGATTGTTTTCTCGATTTCACTGGCATTCGGTGTGGTCCCCTCGATTTCTTCAATCCCTTTAATTCTTCCCCCTGGAGTTATCGGTACGGGCTTTGGACTTTATAAAACGACAATGTCCATCGGAAGCGTGTTGCAGGATATTATTGCCGGCGCCTTACAGGATGACAAACGTGGTCCTCAACATAGCTATGAACTTACTATGATTTTCCTCGTTTTTGTCGCCAGCTGTTCGCTTCTCGTAGCTTTGAGTATCCTTGTGGTTGATAGATTTTCGTGGCGGTCTGCGATCTCATCAAACGACAAGGAACGCCAAGCTATCTATTCTGCTAGCGAAGTGACTGAACCTTTTCCTGTCTCTGATCTTAGGCATTCGGAACGCGATTTAAGCTTCTTCCATCCACTTCTAGGTGATTTGAAGCACCGATCGCTATTGTGGTACAATATCCTGCCTCCGGCAACGTTGTGCTTGGCCCTAGTTTTCAGCTGGTACCTGTTCGTTATCTATTTTCTGTAATAAACTTTTGGATTTGATGCCTCGGCTACTTTTTTACTAATTCTGATGAAGTAAACTTATTTATTGCACATAGTACCCCAGTATATCTTTATGGATTTTATGCCTTGCCCCGAAAACTTTGCAGCTTTTTGTAGTTATGAATAGGCAAAAACAATAGCGTTTGACAAAATTACAGGGACGGATTAAAGGTTAGCGCGCTACTCGTCAAATGACTTTCTGGATCATTATTGGGGTTTAAGTTTCTGAGAGGAAAAAGCTAATGTTGTTTGTAAAACTAGATTCGTGGGTGTGTGATAAATATCATGTAAAGGTTTTATTTACAACTATGTCCTTACTCCAACAAATAAAGTTTGTTAGGTTTATAGCCTTACTTAAGGTAGGATGCCCCAGTGGTAGAGTAACGGACTCAATGACCACTGCTTCCCAAGTTTGATCCCAGTAGATAAACTTTAGGTAGTAAGCGATTTATGACTGTGTTGGCACTAAGTACCCATACCCCAAACTGATATAGCAAATAGCAAGGCAGCCATGGAGTTCCTGGCCTATTGGAACGCTGCGCATGGAGGTTTACCAGGATTTATCCCCTTTACCATTGGTTTCAATTTCCTCATTCATCAGTGCAGTATTGTCTATTGTTCTGCCCACCTTGAATAATTAAAAAATACATGGTCTTACTTTCTGTAACACCATTAAGATAAATTTTAGCAAGTATATTATATTTTATTATACTATACCTATTTATTTTCAAAATGCTCATGAACTAGCATTTTTTGATAAATATTAGCTTTATTGGTGCAGCCAACTATCTTCAAGAATTGTTACCAATTTATAAACTACTTATGTAATGTTTTTGGCTTATGTTATTTACCATGCTGATAGGAATTTACATTCATATTTCATTATATAGTACAGGGTTTTACAGGCCAATTCACATTCATTATAATCTAAGTCATATATTTTTCATTGATTTTTGCATTCATTTTAAGCCAATTTATATATTTATATTGATTTTTGCATCCATTATAAGCCAATTCATATGTTTTTTATATTTTTAAAGATACAAATATCAATGAGATTACAAATTGGCTTATAATAAATACAAGAATCAATAAAAAATATATGAATTGGCTTGTAATGAATGCAAAAAATATAAAAAATACAAATAGGCCTGGAAAATCCTGTAATATCACCTTTATATCTTTATAAGTACTTTCTTGTTAAAGCCTATTTTCAGGCTAGCTTAGATAATCATACTTTAACAATATTATGCTGCCAATACATCTCAGCTTTTAAAATAGGTTACTATAACATATAAACTTATTTCTATGCTTCAAACAAAGTTATTATTTTTGTAGGCTCTAACTATAATGAGGCATATTGGTAATCTTGAAAGCTATTTTGTTTGGACAAACAAATTTGGAGCATTAACTATTATAAAATACAATTTATTTCATGCTCAAAGAAGAAAGCTTTGAAAACTGATACTAAATTTTCAGAAAGAGTCCAACCTAATAACAAGTAACTTTATATAGATACACTTTATATTAATTATTTAAGAAAGATCTTTATAGAATTGTTATATTAATTGGTTAGTGTTGTAATATAATAGATATTACTGTATAACTTTTTTAAAAACTGCAATAGCAATAATAAACTGCAATCTAGATTTTGCATACCTAAAATAAAGGCATTAGATCTATAATAAATGTACTATTGTCACCAATATCTAAGAAACTTGATTATATGTTTTGGCATACTTTTTTATCATAGTGGTTTTCTTTCTAACTATATCCCACTTAAACACATCTAATATTGTATGCATTGATTATCATAAGTAGATGTCATATTTGTAGTTAATAGATTATAATGATTGTTTAACTTATTCAAGATAGGGCAACCTTAGGATAAATACATATAAGAAAATTTAGTAAGAATAAAAGGGATGTGGGTATATGAAGGGGTGATAAATGGCCCAGGAAAATCTCCACACAGTCTAACACAGTTAAGAAAAGTCTATATTCTATATTATTATTTTTACTACCTTGGATCAAGAATTAATGCACAACTCTAGTATATACATATCATCTCCTGGCAAGGTTCTATCAGGAATTGTTTTCTGGGATGAAACTTTTCAGTCTCTTATTCTTACTATAATATCATACTCCCCTTTTATAAAAGTTCCTTATAATTGGATTATTTTACTTTTATTTTATATTTTATCAATAATAATGATTTATATTATAAATAATATATTATAAACTACCATTGGAACTTTATTGATGAGTTTGTCAAGAAGCTCAATGAATTTTAAAACATTTTTTGTTCAATATTATATATATTACTAAATTATACCATAAAGTCTTCTAAAATAGGAGTATTCTATGTCTTTATTTTGTTTGGTAGTATTAATACTCTGCTGACCAAATAAATTGTATCTGAGTATAAGCTAGCCACAGTGCATTTTTTAACAACTAAAAGAATGCATCTATTACCAAATGAGGAGATCTCCTAATCAGTTGTATACCAATAGTTTAGAAAATGGGGAGATCTCCCCAATTAGTCAGCAAAGTGCTAATATAAGATTATTTTTTAAGTAAATTAGATATAAAAGATATGGAAAGAAGATTAGTGGCTCAATATAGTGAGGACAATACAGTTTGAGCATCTAACTACTACCCTGGACAATATGAGCAATTTGAATTTTTCTCATATTATTTGAGATGCCAATTCTAAGGGACTACATGTTAGTAGATTTTACCAAATGCCAAAACCTATGATGATTGATAGTATCATAATCTTCTTATAAGACAATGTGCCAAACTATTGGAAAGAAAATCTCAGATAATAAAAGAGCGCATCACCAGATAGGGTCAGATCCACATATAACCTGCATGATGATTAGTAGGAGTACTGGCTAAGAAAAGGAATGTGTATAACAAAAGAAGCGCTAGGTGCCATTATTCTAAGGCTAGCTCCAACACCATAGCATCTGCATCTTCATTTCTATAGCCATAAATAAAATTAGGCTAAAACACCAAAGTAAATCTAAATTTAAGATATATTCAAAAATAGAAAAAAGAACTAGTGAATAAGAGAATTAGTGCTGCATATAATGATATTTACTTGAGAGTAGTTCTATGTTTGATTATATTTCTGTAAACTAGGGAGGATACCCCAGTGGTAGAGTATGGACCCTCTGCCACTGCCTCCCGAGTTCAATCCTGGTAATGGACTTTGGGTAGGGGACAACTTTGACTGTGTTGGTTTTGCATGCCAATGCCCCAAACTGAGATAGCAAATAGCAAGGGTGGTCCATGGAGTTCCTGGCCTATCATATGCTGTGCATGGAGGTTTTCTGGGTTTTATCCTCCTTTCCTATTTTTTTCACTTCCCTAATCAGTGCGGTATTGTCCCCAGGTCAGCCCACCTCAAATAAAATTAGATATATTTCTGTAAACTTATATTTTATAATGTTTTCTAGGGAGTCTACTGCCAATATTAAATTATGGACCTTCTAATTAATTGTTGCCAAGTTACCTTAACCCTTTCAATGATCTGATGCAAATATGCGTCCAAAAAATGGAGCTTTTATAAATCTAAAAATGTATTAATGCATTTAAAAATGAGGGTTATGTAAATTTAAAAATGCATAACATAACCCTTATTTCTTAGATGCATATATATATTTTTAAATTTATTTAGAACACAGTTTTTAGATGCATATATGCATTTTCTATTTAATTAAGACTCCATTTTTTGGACAAAAATTTCTATAAAATTATTAAAAGGGTTAATTGCTTTAGCATTTTGATAGTTGGTAATTTTGAGATTAAATGCCAAGGTAAGGTAGATGAGACTAAGGACAAAATATTGCTATTTTCAATTGATTTATATTGCCAAAGGTTTTTAACTGTACTTGCTTTTGTTGTAGATTTATACCAATCATTTCTTATTATACTACCAAATATCAGGTTTGAGGATTAATTTACCTTATTTTTTAATACTAGTGGTGCCCAACCCAAAAAGAGGAGCCACCATGCATCTTTATTTACAAATGGGCCAAACAAAGGGATTATCAAAAATAAAAAAATTTCCCAATATAGCCTCTAGGTTATCAGCCTAGGAAGCCATATCAGATGGCGAGGAGGCTTTGGGGAAGCATTTGTCCAGTGACCACTTTAGCTTGTGGGCCATGGCAGACAGCATTGGGGTGGGAGCATCAGCAACATGAGGCATAAGGAGCTATAATTGGGATTTTTCTTTGTTAATGAGGCCAGCAGTATCTATTGCCTCATTATTGAGCAAGTTGATGCTCAGCAAAATTGATGAGAGCTGGCACACAAGTAAATAATTTGATGCGATGTTGAATTTGGGGATAATTGGGGTTGAAAAGAGAAGTTTTTGCTGCATTGATGCAAGTGCATCTTGCACCAAAAGCAAGCTTCTCAATTTCATACTTTGCATCTTCCTCAAAATCATGAGGAAAATTGGTGATAGGAATACCCTTGACAAGGGGCTCCATTGCCCCATGAAGTTGCTGGCAGAGGAGGGTGTTGGCTAGGGCAGCTCCAGCTGCAACTGCTATATTGTTGATATTTTTATAAACAGTAAACTCATTTTTTGGATGAAAACAGTGAGAACACAATTTGGGAGGGTCAACAAAGAACTCCTCCAAAGTAAAATCAGGTTTCATATGGCACAGCCATCCATTCTCCTCAATCCATTTGAGAGCCTCAAATAGATTAGATTCAGCCAGCGCTGGGCCAGCCACAGGAATTGGGGCTGTGGCCAGAGCTGATTGGCCATGTGCTGTTGACCATAACAGCTCAGCTGAAACTGGTTCAGCCATTGACTCAGAATTCTGTAATCTGGTTGAATTTCCAAAATTTTTAAATTTTTTAAAATTTTGATTGGCTGCTGCTTTTGAATCAATGCCAGAATTCCCCAACATTGGGGGTGGGAGGATTGAGCCCCATTTGAAAAATTGGGGAAATGTAGCTGCTGGGGTGGCACCTGAGCCCTGAGCGGCAGATGTGGTGGAAGTGGCAACTGTGGAGCACTTGCACTTCAAGTGGTCAAGCTCAAAGCACAAGGGGCAGATGGCGCAGCTGTTTTTGACATGTTCCCAGAATGGGTGATCAAGGGCAGATCTGATCACAGTGTGGGGGAATCGTGAGGTGAGAGTTGCAATGAATTGGGCAGATCATTACAAAAGCGTGAGGCCCTGCCAACTGATCTGCCCCATTGGGAACCACAAACTGCAACACAGGGTCTGCGCTGTAAACAGCCAAACCCTCCATGAGCTCATGGTGGAGGCGTTTGGGGGAAAGGAAAGAGGGCAACCTGGCAATCTGGACCACCAAAGTGGCCTCATCTGGGAGCTGGGTGCAAACAGTGAGAATGGGAATTTTTTTATAAATAATTTGCAGCTTGGCTGCTGCCACTGCATCAGCTTCTGAATGGAAGCTGAGGTCAAAATATCCCTTAAAGGGGCAGAAGTCAATAAAACTGGCAGGTTTGGAAGCTGCCGTGGCCATCTTGATGATGGCCACACTTGCATATGGGAAAAGATTCCCATATTTGACCCAGAGGCTGAAACACAAATTGCACCATGGGAGCACCAAAGGGCTCTGGAGCACCGCCTGAGAGCTTGCAAGGTGGTGGGCCAAGTCCTGAGGGGGGACATAATGTCTGATAGCATTGGGAGGGCTAGAAGAGCCAGCACGGGCATGCTTCAGCGGCGGCCAAAAGATGCCAGGACCAATTTACCTTATTAGTGCAAAATATGTAGTGAGTTTTGACTAGGAAATGCCTGGATTTTAACATCACTCCCCTCTAAATTGACGTCCTTCCTTATGATAAATGCCTTAATAATTTTTTTGCAATGAGTGCAGTCAATGACCAATTGCCAGATGGTTTCTTAAATAGGGTATCCCAGTTACTCAACCCAGTAAAAACACTTACCTCTAAGTATTCTAGTGTCATTTCCCATGATATAATTGTGTGTACTGATTTCAAGGACAAGGAGGAGATCAGAAAATCCAAGGTAATCAAGTTGGCACCTTCTGATTTATAACATATCCTGAACAATATTGGGTAAGGGCCAAGTATGCCAAGGTTGGTTCTAAGTGTTCACATGATAGGTTGCCAGAATTTCATTAACAGCCTTAGGTTGTACTAGTAATTAATTAACAATAATAGGTTTTTGAAATTTGATTTGGAAAAGGGTGACTAATTCCCCAGTTTAAATACTGTATTAACCAATTTTGAAAAAACCATATACAATCTAAGAATTGAGTTAGCTTACTCAAGTATAGTACTAGTGTGGATGGTAAGTTGATCCTAGTGGCAAGATTTGGATCAGTATCACAGTTAATTAGTAATGACCCAACTTTCCTAATTTCCTTATATTCTTTTTTATAGAACAATGTCCTTTTTGCTGACTTCACTAATAAAAGCATATATAATTATCAGATAAAACTTTTGTTGGGCCTTAATGCAAACCTCCTCAAGAAGAACTCAAACATCATAGGTTATTTTAATCTAATAAAATTCCAATTTTCTCTCATGTTAGTGGTCTATTTCTTAGGTGTTGGGGTGTGGCTCCATAATTACCTCTATGCTAACAGTAAAGGTACAGACACTCCTTCTGAAAGAATGATCCTTATGATTTTTGATCAACTGTTGCCATTAAATTACTCTATTAAGAGATTAAATCCACTCACTAACCAAAATTTTTTCCAGTGTCATTTACACTGATGAAGCAATCACCATTCAGTATCACTAATTGGGTATCAAATTTAGTCTCATCCTTTAAACATTATCAAATATCAGAGTATTTCACTAAGAGAATCTATGGTCTATGAGGTTATCCCAGAGAGCAATAACTTGTAATCACCTGACTGATTTTGGATTAATCTGAAGGGCTATTAGGAGAGAAACTTTTCTTGGAATAGTCATGGATCAAACCTTATTATTCACATGGACTAATCTCACCTGGTTTTTACGGTTTACCTCCATAAGTTGCAAGGAAAAACTGTTGGGTTGGCACTCACACACATGTCCAAGTTACAGTGGTCCAAAGAACCAGTTATTGGCATAACTGCACATAAATATCTTTATAGGTAGGTTAGGTTGCTGGCAAGAAATAGGCCCACACAGGGCATTGGGAATGCCAGTTGCCAGCCATTTAGGACAAGATCATATTAGGTGGCATTGGAGGCTTCTCCAGTTGGGTTTATATTCAGAAGGAAAGCCCAGAAAACGCTAAAGAAAATAAAAAAGTAAATGCTTTTGATTAAGAGCTTATATAAAGTGGATTGAATATTGTAGGAGAGGGGAATTCTTTATATACCTCTTCGCCTGCAGGTTCTAAGACTGGTTGTATTGTTCTGGTAAAAAAATTCTTGTAAATTGCATCAATTTATCCAGTATCAGTTGCCAAAGTTTTCTCTGGAAGCTTCGCAATAACAGCAGCTAATAGACCTTAACATCTATGTTAACCATTTTAATAGCTTTGGGGTCAGTAGCAAGGTTTGATCTCAGTTTAAGTAATGAATTTTGAGGTTTTATCATAACATATCACGAGGTGCAATTCCTGCATTGGGGTTGATTATCTTTCAAACTTTTGAGGATCATTTCTGAATATTGATAATCATCTTCAAGTTTCTTGAGGATTGTGGCCAATTAATTTGTTTGTTTTAGAGCGCCTTGATCATTCTTATTTATTAGTTTACAAATTATCAAGGTAATGTTTGATCCAATAATCTAAATTGTGACATCACCTCCCTCTATGTTCATTTCTTCTGGATGACGAACTCTTTGATTTTCTCAGGAAAGTTGAAACAGTCTGCTGCTGATTGTTAGGTGGCCTCCTTTTTATGAAGTATCTCTACCACTTGACTATGTAGGAGCGTTTGACTCTATGATCTTGGTCTCCAGGATGGTTCCAACTCCATACTCTGATTTTCCAGGGTTTCTAAGCATATTGGGTCTGATCTATTTACAATGGGTCTTACAAACTTCCTTAGTTGATAGATATAAAGGATAAAGTGAGATCAGGAGCCTTCAGTAGTATTAACTTAAATGCTACTTTGTTGACCTGGAGGAGCACCTTATATGCGCCCAAGGCAAGGAGCCCAACTTGCGGTACTCTATGGGAACAGAGTAGTTCTTAGCATTGATAAGAACCGTATCTTCTTCCTTGTAGGCAGGTGATCCATATGATGAGCTTCAGCCTTGACCTTCTGGTCTTTCACAGTTTTATAACGTGAGTCCTAAGGTCAGTGAGGATGGACTGTACTATGATTAGTAGTTTGTTGCCAGCGGGCATTACTCCATCAATTTTCCTTTAAACATCTGAGGGTGCTGTCCATGGTTGGCAAAAAATGGGTACATACCCATGATGGAGTGATTGTGGTTGTTTCAGAAAAACTAAATGAAATAAAGTCAAGGTATCCAAGTTTTCTGCTGGGCTGGTATGTAGCATTGAAGGTACAGCTCTAGAATATGATTGAATTTTGTGTTTGGCCATTTGACTGGGGATGATAGGTGGAGGAGCAACAGGACTTGATGCCAAGGCTAAATAGAAGGAGGCCTCAGAAGTGCTAAAAAACTGGGGCCACGTTATAATACTTCATCAGGTAGGCCATGTATCAAAAAGTCTTCTTTATGAACATTTTGGCTATTTACTTTGAGGTGATGCAAGAGGTGCAGGCGAGGAATTCTGCATATATGGTGAGCAGGTCCAATACCACTATGATCACATCATACCTATTTGATAAAGACAGACACATGAAGAAATTTAAGCTAATAGAAGACCAGGGCATAATGAAAACTTAAAGTGGGATCCTTTTCCTTTGGGGCTTGGATTGCAAAGGCTTGGATCTGGCGTGGTAAAGGCACTTATAGGGTTTGGAAGTAATGGGATCTTTGTGATTATGCCTAGGAAGGGTCCCTCATTAGGTGCAGAGCAGAAGTCCATTAGGATGGATGGTTCCCCTTCAGAATGTAGAGTGACCAGACTGCTTTCCATCTCAAAATAGGGGAGTACTTGTACCACCACCTCATACCTAGGATGATCAAGAAAGGTAGATTCTTCAAGGCACAGGAACGCTCTTCAGGACCATGATGGTATTGGAAGAAGGAAACTGGTCGTTGGACTACCCAGCTAAGCGAGGACTTTGAAGTGTCAGCAATAATAACGTTCCCATTTAAGGTGATTGGCAAGTCAAGATATTTATTTAAAGTTAAATTTAAATTTATTGTGAGGAAGGCTGACAAGGGGACGGACACTTCTGATAAGACACTAGAGAGAACGAAACACATGTAATAGGAGGGCACCCCAGAGAAGCTAATGTTGTATCCTGTTGCCAGCGGGAACGCCACTACTGGGACGGGGGGTCACGTGTATAGGGGCAGGCGCCACTATTGAGCACGTGTGGAGGAAGGGGTCAGAGTTGATGAACCAAACTGGGAACCAGGAGGAGACCAAACGATGGTGACGTGGTGGGAGGTATCCAAATATCCACACTTGAAAGTGGTCCACTAAGTGTGACCGGAACTGGACAGCTTCTTGGAAGGTGGGGGTGGGGCCTGAGATGGCATCCAAGACAATCATGTGGATAGTCCACATGGCGATTGCAACCACCAAAGCATGGAGGGAGGGTGGAAGAGGGGAGACTATTGATAAAGCAAACATATCCCTAGACAAACTGAAGGGCTGTGCCTGATCCTGGAAAAGCAGACGTTGCACCTCACGCCATATTGCTTTAGATGGAGGGCACTTTTCCAGGCGGTGAAACAGCGTTCCATACTGGACACACACAACACAGGATGAGTGTAAAGCGTTAGAGCGCTCATCAGTATGGTACACCTGCCTCAAGCAGCGCCACACATGGGATTGGATATGAGGCTGCAGAAGAGGGTGGTGGGCGTAATTCCAAGTTGTTTTCTGGGTATCAAGGGAATAGGGGATTTCCATCATGTCCAGGTAGTCCATCCTGGACAAGATATGGGGCCTCACAGGTATCAAGCCGTCCAGAATGGGAAGACCCTGTACCTCCTGTGTGAACTGAGGAGAGGGGCGCCCCTCTGGGCAGTGTGTCCACAAATACGAATTCTCCACTCAGCGCTCTGCATGGAGAGGAGGATTCATTTGAAGTGGGGTGCAGTCCCATGGGGACCAGCGGCTAAAGGATGGAAAGCCGGATATTTCATCAAAGAGTGTGGGTGTGATGGGTTGGGAAGGCCCATGGCTCAGGAGAGGTTGGAGTAGGCTGCGTGGGACCAGTGTTGGGCTGGAATTGTAGGGATGGTAACAGCAGCGATCCAGGTGCCCAGGATCTTTGCAGCATGGGCCTCAAAGTTGAGCAGGCCCATGCCTCCACTATGGAGAGGGCCAAACATGACCTCTAGCCATACTGGTGGAGGGTGGCCCAACCAAAGCCACCCTTGCAGAAGAGCATATAGTGACTTGAAGAAACTTGGGGAGAAAGTGATGGCGTGGGCCCCAAACTAAACTTTGGAGAGGAGCATAAGTTGGCTAGTACAACCCTGCCAGTAAGGGAAGTAGAGTGGGCTCTGAGGGAGGCAATGCGCTCCGTCACATTGTCCAGAATATGGTTTTCCATCACCATTGAGGCATACCCGCCTGCCTCCAACCACACCCCCAAATGGCGAACCAGCCCAACGGTGGGGCGCGGCACAAAGGGGAGCACAAGTGGGGCGGTTTGGGTAGGGCTGGGTAAGCAAGCTTGTGCCCTAGAAGATGAGGTAGATTGGAAACCGGGCACTGAGGCCCAGCGGGCTTGATACCAACCAAGGATAATGATTTCAGTTTTGGAGGTGTTGAGTGCAGCATTACTTACCCTGGATTAAACCTGGATAAGGGCTTCAAGCGCGCGTGCATCTTGATGGTTAGACACCCCAACTACACAATCATCAGCAAACGCCAACATTTTGACCGGGGCTTGGCCTTGCATGTGGACCCCAGTAAGGTGGGCATTCACGTTGCGAAGAAGTGGGTCAAAGCTGAAGTTATATAAGAGTGGGCTAAGGGGGGTCCCCTTGGCGTAGTCCCCTTTGAGGGCGGACTACATCCGTGAGAAATCCAGGGCCACGCACAGCCATTGTTGCATATTCCATCAGCAGCATCACCCAATTGATGAAGCGAGGGAGCAAGCGAAATTTAAGGAGGCAGGCCCTGAGGTAATCCCAGTTTACTCAATCATAGGCCTTCTGTTGATCCAAGAATACAAGTGCCCCAGAGCCGTGGACTGACAGGCGTTGGCCACAGTGTGCACGTTGTCCCAAATCATCCTTCTGGGTATGAAACCGAATTGTTCTGGGGAGATGATAGCAGAGGCAACAATCCCTAGACGGTTAGCCATGATTTTAGTAAAAATTTTAGTATCAGCGTTGATGAGAGAAATGGGGCGCCTGTTGGCCAAGTCCAGCTTATTCCCTTTTTATGAATAGCGTTATGGTGTAGGCCTCATGCCCTCCTGGTAGGAGGCGCATTTCCAGAAGGTTCTGGTTAAGAGAGGCAAGCAACAGTGGGGATAATATTTGAAGTACTTCTTACAAAACTCATAAGGAATGCCATCAGGGCATGGGCATTTCCTATTTGGTGCACCGCGGACGGCGGACCAGAGTTCATCCATAGTAATCAAATTTATCAACTCCAGGAAACGGGAAATGGTGCGGATGTGTGCACTATTGAGAAATTTCGCCATTTTGGCCGGTGGAATTGGGTCAGATTAGTACAATTTAGAGTAAAAGTTTTATATCTCAATCACCACTTCAGCCAGCGTATCCACTATGGAATTGTCTGGCCTTCGCACCTGTGTGCAGGCCAAGCTCTGGCGCGGTGTAAAGAATTTTTGAAAAAGTAAATGGAGCATGTGTCGCCCACTGTGATGTGTTTAGCTCTGTACTGAACACAAACCTGATGCTTGTGTTGCCGCTCAAGTGTGTTAAGGTGGGCAGCTACTTCCGCCCACTTGCAACCCCAAGCAGGGCTGTAGCCCTTGGCTGGGACATTGGACTCCAGGTGGGCCAGCTCTTCCAGAGCGCGCGAGATGATTGTCAAGGTGGAGCATGAATGTCGGGAGGAAAAGTGGTGAGCCTGGCAGATTGTGTCCACCTTGAAGGCTGACCAGGTGGAAATTGGGTCAGGGCAAAATGGTGTGATAAACTCCAGAGCTGTGGTCGCGGATTCCATCCATGAGGAAAATCTTGGCAATGCAATTTTGGCTGGGCGAAGTTTGCACCAAGTTGGAGCCTGTGCAACTGGGTTGGGAAGGTGGAAGAATATAGAAACCAACCTGTCATCAGAGAAATCAATCTTTGTCATGGTGAAATGGGAAATTTGGGTACAAAATTTCAACGGCATGAGGATAAGGTCAATGTGGGACATGGACCTTAACTGGCCGTTGTGGATGTGGGGGCGTGACATATTTTCAAGAAGCGGAGCATGATGCGGCAGAGCATCAAACAACCCTAGGGTGGCCTTGAGGACGTGTAGTTCTATATGTCCCTGTGGCGGGGAAGATGAGGAAGGCCAGTGGTCAGTGGATGGGTTCAACCAACAGTTCATGTCGCCAATGATGAAAGGGTCAGGGGGTAACAGAAGGGATTTGACAGATGAGAAAAATTATTGACATTCTCATGCACAGGTCGGGGCATAAATGTTGACAATAGAGTGCACTACATTGGCCCACGAAAAATTGACAACAAGGACACGACCACTAAGGAAGGATCTAGATAATAAAATTCTAAAATTATTGTTTTTTTGAACTAGCTCCCCACAGTGCTCAAACCAGAAGGAGAGTTAAGGGAGGAGCATGGTTTTCCATGTTTCCTTAGAAACATGCAGACAGTAGGACTCCTGGATGGCCAGGATATACACAGGTAAATTATGTTGTAAAAACTCAGTTTCTAGCCTGGGACAATGAGGCCTTGAGTCCGGCAATATTCAACGTCCCTAAAGTAAAGGCTCCCCCATCACACACTTAGGTGCGATGGGAAGGGCACCTGAGCCCTTCAGCCTTCTCTTGTTCTCCATGGTGCTTTTTGGCGGCCCAGGTATGTGGTGCAACGTAGTCAGTAGTATGCTTAGCTTTAGCAATCAGGTTCACATTGGCTTTTGCCTTCACTTTTTTCCCCACTGCAGAATGAAATTTTTGCAGTGCA
The DNA here is from genome assembly GCA_022478985.1 of Massospora cicadina. Classification (NCBI taxonomy): domain Eukaryota; kingdom Fungi; phylum Entomophthoromycota; class Entomophthoromycetes; order Entomophthorales; family Entomophthoraceae; genus Massospora; species Massospora cicadina. The sequence goes on along the minus strand of JAKSZP010018592.1, from coordinate 102,340 downwards.
TGAATTTTTGGTGCACCAACGCTTGATTTTGAATTTTTGGCTGGGAGGTTGGAGACCAATTTGGTTCCAATTGAGGCTTGGGCGCATTGGTTAGGTGAAATTGACTCACCTATTGGGATTTCCGCTTGGGCGGCCTAATCAGCTTGGGTGTCCCAATCTGATTGGTCAAGAGATTCATGAGCTGCTTCCACCACAAAAGTCTCGATGTCCTCCTGGAGCTGGGTGGGTGAGATAGCAGAAGCGGCCTTGACCACCTCCTTGGCTGCTGCCTTGCGGGCCTGTTTGGCCTTCTTTCGCTCTTGAGGGGACATTGGGTGCACTACTAAGTAGCATCCCTGTGCTCCCCATGGGAAGACTGCCTTTGTATCAGCTGTTGGTTCATAGTGGGTATCCCCACCATTCATTGCCTCTGAGGTATATTCTTGGTATGTGATGCCCTCCTTGAAAGGGCAGGTGTGTGCCTTGTGGCCAAACGCGTCACAAAAGGCGCAGATGTGAGGTGCTCTGTCCACGGTGACCCTGAAAGGGTGGGTGGCATGCCCCTTGATTTTGACAAAAGCGGTGTGCAGGATTTGGGTTAGATCCTTTGCTATCCCCTTGGATGGGGCTAGGACTGCAATCACTTTGCCAGTGCACAGGTTTGGCATCAGCGTAAAACGCTGCATTTTGAAGGATTGTATTTCGCCATATATGGCCAGTCCAGCCTTCAGGTGTTGTTTGAGTACGATGCATTTGACCATAGTGGGCAGAAAGTCGAAAGTTACAAAAATTTGGTTTGATTTTGTCCATCTGGTGCGCTTAGTTTTGATGACCCGCTGCCCGTCTGGGAGGTCTATCACAACGCGCACTATTTCAGCTTCATCCGCTGCTTCCTTGCTTTCAAACCAAGATCCAGCCAACTGTGTGGCATGGAATGAGGTGCAATGTACACCGCGTTTGGGAAATGAGTGTGCACATCCCCACAAAACTTTTCCCAAAGCGCCATCTGCTGAATATCCAGGAATACCCATACTCCATGTTCCACCAGTGAGAGTGGTTGAAAGTGTGGCGTATTGATGTACTGGTTGCATCATGCTTGCCAAGCTAAAATTTCCAGGAAAATGGTTACCACCAGTTTTTTGTTAAGTTTTTTTATTTCTCCAGGTTCACTGGGGCGTTTGCAAACTTTAGATGTCATGGAGCCAACAACTGTGCCCTTTACCTTACTTGCCCAACTGCTCCCCAACATGGGCGCTAACTAATCTCCTCAGTAAGATTATAAAACTAATACCAGACTTGAACTGAATTTGTTTCAAAAGTGATTGCAACGAGAGAGAAAAGTTAAGTCAAGCTATATATTAAGATCAATATCAATGAATTTGTATTCAGTTTCAGTGCCTACCAGAGAGTTGACAGTTTCCATGGTGACCTCACCATTACAGTTTTTGCACATATTAATGAAGGGGTAACCATTTAAGAGATAGGATTTGAACCAGTGTTGGAATTAGTGCAGGGGCGTTGGATTTCAAATAAACAAGTTAACAAACACAAAAATACACAGCACTGTATGAATACAGCGTCCTTGGAAACAAAAGGGAAAAACCTTAGTTGCCACAAATAAGCTTTATTATAAAATCAAAAGAAAAGCGCGTCATAGCATTGACTAATGACAACAGCTTGGAGGCTTTGTAAATAATCATCTTCTTTCAGTAGAAGACTCTACTACTAGCTAATGTCAAAAAAGTTCCCCTTAGAAATGGTGGTTTTCTTATGATATGTTCCTCTCATCCTTCATTCACATAGGTGCAATTATTTGGCAGCAGAAAAGCACTAATGTGTTTCTTTTTTATTTAACCAAGGAAATCCGATCAGGGAATGGACAATACCAAAATTGAAACTCCAAAACTAAACCAACCAAAAAAATGAATTGACCGCCCTTATCAAGCAGTAAAACACAAAAAAGAAACGAAGAAAACTACCTAACAGGTAGCACAGTGGTGAGCTGTTTATCCCACCATGGTGGAGGGGAAGGGGGGATTGGGAGGATTATCAGGTTCATCATTGTAGAGGCGGATCAATGCTGAGAGCAAAGGGGTTGAGGAATCCGCAGAATGAGGATTAAGGTGGAGTAGATAGTTGTTGGGATTGACAATTTGTCCTAGATCAAAGCCTCTATGAGTTTGGCAACATGGTATTCAGCCTGATGCAGGTATTGGGAAGTTGTTTTAATTTCACAATATTGGCTCTTGTGGTGCACGTGGATGGGGAAAATCTGTCAGTTCAGTGACATGCTTGACAGCGGTGGTGGCAGTTTCATAGAGGCGTTGAATTTCCTCTTTTGCAGTAGGAGGAAAATCAGAGGGGAACAAGGGGGGTGCAGCTCTTTTTTAAATTCCGTGACAGATTTTGCACAAAATTTGCAAAAAATGGGGATTATTGGGTGAGAACACTACGACCTCATTAAACTGGTGGTCACTTTGGTATGGGATATCATTGGGTTTGGGGACATATCGATTGGTCAGGGCTGGGGCATCAAAGTCTGAAACTAGGATAGGTACTAAATCAATTGGATAACCCGGTGGTGGGACAATTACACCAGATCCACCACTTTATCCAATAAGTTTCAGAGATTTTGGTTGACTCAGGAAGATAGGGTGGTATGTGACTTTGGTTGGGTAGGTTTTGGGGCGGGAGATTTTCTGGATTGAACATGGGTCCAAGCCTGCTCCCAATTGGTTGAACTGGGTGTACATTGGCCAGCTTGGATCTAGGTTGCGATTTTTGTTGCTGATTCATCAAGCACTCAACCTGGGGGGTGGGGGCAGCCAAATTCCCACTTGAACGCTGTTGGTGTGGCCTCATGGGTGGAGTTGGCAATGTTTGCTGGGTTTAAAATGTATTAAAATGTTTTTTTGTGTGGTCTAACTTATGGAAAAGGGGGCAGATTGTGCGACTGTTATCAGTATGAACCCAAAAGAAATGGTTGGGTGCAGATGGGATATAGTCATGCGGTGGGATGTGCTGGGCCTTGTTCAGCTGGTGGGGGGTAATGGTGGCCATTGACTGAGGTGCTTCAAGGCGTTCAGCACCACATGGGACAATGAATTGGAGGATAGGGTTTTTGCCATAAGCGGACATCCCCAACATCAAAACCTCATAAAGTATTTGAGGGAGAAGGTGTGAGGGAAGGTTTGAAAAGGTCACCACAAGTGTGGTAACATTGGAGAGGCGTGTATGGGTGGTGGTAATGGGTGTGTCTTTATAAATTAAGGGCGTTGCTTCTGCAGCGGCTGCATCCTCCTTGGTGGGGAATACAATATCAAGATAGCCCTTGTAAGGGCGGAAGTTGATAAACCCTGCTGGCGCAAAGGTGGCCGTTTCCAGCTCAATTATCGCTTTGTTGACATATATAAAGAAATATCCATACTTGACGCAGAGGCAAAAGCAAATATTGAATCAGGGTAGGGCTAGGGTGAGGGCGGGTTGGGTGGAATCATGTGAGGTGCAGTGCTAGGTCCCTTGGAGGGACATAGCAGCCAGATGTATTTGGAATACTGGGTGAGCCAGTCCACATGAGTTTGCCTGCTTGGCGGTTAATGCTAGTGGGTGGAGCACCGGTGTCCATACTGGGGCAGCTGGTGGTGGATCTGAGGACATTAATTTGAAAGTTGGTGTGGTGAGGCGGTGGTGGAAAATTGGCTTTTTTTTAAAAATTGCTAAAAATTGATATTGAGTGGATAGAAAAAAGCAATAACTAATTTCTTATCAATCACAAAAATGGAAGATGCAGGTCCAATAAGGCATTGAATTTTAATAATTTCTAAAACAGCAGTCAGCATATTAGGCTTAATACTCTGGTGAAAAGGACAAGGAGAATAAATATAAGACTTTCAATGACAAGACTTACACTGGCGCAGGGAAAATAAATGAACAATGAAATATTATAGGGTTGGTGTTACAAAAACCAGGGTTGTGGTTTAAGGTAATCAAGATATTAGAAATCGAGGTGCACTAACAGGGATTGAGGATTTGATCTCTTGTTGTGCTTATCAGTAATAAGAAGGAAGCGGCTAAGTTTCATAAGTTTTTTTATATTTTAATCAACTTTATATAAAAGTGGACCGTGGGCAAAGTAATTTATAGTAAATGAATCCTATCAGTTAACAGCAGTGTAGCATACCAATTAAACCCTTTATTTAGATATCAGTAAAATATAAAAATATGGAAATTATTATTAACTATATAATTTAACAGACCATTTACAACACTCAGTATTATTCAAAAACTTAAGATGTGATGAAATGGGGTGCAGGTTGTAGGGATACTCTGCCTTTCCTATGTTGCAAAACAGGGTTTCCCTTCAGAGGACGGGTTGCTTCTGGTGCAGGTGACAAGTTCAGTGGCTGTGCAAGTTCTCACTGAAAGCGGAGGTGCTTTAGTTGTGGGCTATTAGTTGGAAAGGAAGGACCTCTCTTGTGAGCGCAAAAGACAATTGATGCTCCCTGACTAGCTAAGGATGTCTCCTCCCTCAAAATAGTAGTGAGGCAGGTAGCCGCACTGACACTTTGTAACTCAGGGCCTAAGTTCTGATAGAACATATGTGAGAGCTGCATGAGAGGAGTTCAATAAGACTGGGCTAAGGTACAGAAGCATGCAGCATATTCTGTCACCGATAAGATGCCCTGTTGTAAGGACAGTAGCATAAACCAGGATGCATCAAGAGACTTCTCTGATGTGACCGCATGATGGACCAATCATTATATTCCTCCAGTGAGGAGGGTAGGACAGAATGGCGCTCAAGAAGATTTACTACCCAGGTAGACATTTAGTGGTCAAGATGGAGATGAGCGCATCAAATTGATAAGTAGGAGCTGTGATACCCCAACAGCTTTCCTGAAGCATGCTCAGAGTCAGGGTCATTCCAATGCTTTGCAAATTTGGTCAGCCTCTGAGGGGTCCATAGTGGGGCAGGATACCCTGCAAGCAAAGGTTTACAGCGTGGGAGGGTGAACTGTGGCTGCAAAGGAGCAGTAAAATTCTAGGAACTCAAAGAGGTAAAAGAATACAATAATTACCATAGTTTAGATGTTATTTACCAGGCAGGAAGGTTTGCATGCTCATATGTTTGTAGCACATTCATAAAGATAGAGCAAATGTTGATAGAGTTTCTTCTAATTTCACGGTTTGCCTACATAAGGTGCAAGGTAATACTGTTGGGTAGGCACTCCCAAACATAAGATAAAGTTACAGTGGTGCAAAGAACAAGATATTATTGTAACCGCACATATTCCCCATGGAGGTAAGTTATGTTTCTTGCAAGGGCAGTCACACACAGATCTGTAGGAGCGTTAGTTGCCAAAGCTTTAATACAAGAGCAGATTCCTTGGCATTGGAAGATGCACCAGTTGGGTTCATAACCAGAAATAAAGCCCAGGAAACACCCAAAGAGAATCTAAGTAATAAATTCTTTTATTAAAGAGCTTATAAAAGAAGAAACCAAAGATTTTAAGGTGGGGAAATTCTTTATATACCTCTTTTTAGGAACTAAGCATGCAAGGAAAGAATTGGCTTACTTTTTGGGTACGCCAAGGTCCACAAGGCACCGTTGGCTTTAAGGGACTATGGGTGGACGTGGTGAAGGAAATGTTGGAAAGGCTCCAACCCAGTGAATTGTTGCCTATGTTCTGTTAAATTGTTAAAAAAACCCAAAGATAAAGATTTTAATAAAAAGTTTTACTAAAAAACTAAGGAAAACTAAATAAAAGAATAACCCAACGCCCTACTATTACCAGAATGTTGGGTCTTAAGCTATGGGGTGGGAGAGCTGCTAAGATGAACCATATTTTAAGAAAAGGCTTCCAATTTCTAAATTCCATAATCAATTGTTTCTAAAACCAAAATTCCTATTATAGTATCAGAATACGGTTTCATATTTATTTTTGTCTTTTTCAAAAATTTTGAATGTCCAGGATTTGCTTTCTCAATTCTTAGAGGAGTTTCAGGGTTGATCCCAGCTTTCACCCTCTTCTTTTCATCTTTTTGCCTAAATTTGACTTGTTAGATAAATTCTTTACTACTCAGGTTAGCTCATGGGTGAATTATGTATTGGGGGCAAGGAATGGGGATCACAACAAAGAGCTTTTCAAATTCTTTAAATGCTGCATAAAGGTTTTTTATTTTTTTTTGATAAAAACCCACAGATTTTTAGACTTGTATGGGTATGGGCTGAAGGTTGGATGGAGGAATGATGCGTGGCAAGCAAAAAGGAGCAGCAGCCACCCATATCTCATTCAGGGTATGCCCTAGGTCAGAGATTTGGGTGAGGAGCTGGGCCTTGGGTTTTGTCACCTTTTTTGACCTAAAGGGGCGAATGACCCTGTCCAGCTTAATAGCTGGAGCTAAGAGCATTACATTACTCTTTCCTAAAAAGAACAGGTCCATTCCCCTCTGGGATGATGGCTGGGTGTAATTCCTGTGTGGGGTAGGGAGGTTAATGGCTGCAGGGATAGCCTTCTGAGGGGTGGTAAGGTGATGGTACCTTGAATTTGGTCTTGTGAAACTCAGAAATCAACTCCTGACAGTCATTATAATTTTGGAGGTAACCCCAACTATCTTCATAAAGATAGAATTCCTTCTTAGGATACTAGGCAATGAAACTGTGGTTGAAACTTAATATATTCAAAATTTGCTCCACTTTAAACTCTGGTGCATCCTCTTCCATGATGGACTTTACCTCCACATGCTTTTGTCTTTTAAAATGGCAATAGCGGGGCGTGAAAGGAGTTTTGAACCTTTCAGTGGGGAGCAGCTTCTACGTGGAAGAATCCGTTGTTCAGCACTTAAGTATTGTAAGGGACCTGCGCTTAAAAGCCAACTTACAACATGGCATCTTGAGGTGCAGATTACTAGTGCCCAACATTACAAAACACTTTCTTGATAGTTAGTTGACTCACATCTCTTTTGATCTGCAAACGCTTGGCATCATTGGTTGATTTAGTTAGCTGGTTTTGGAATTTTAGGTGGCTTTCCTAATGTGGGTAATGAAGGCATCTGATGTTGGGATATTACTCCGTGTTTGAGGTCCAATTGGTGAAAGCAGAGTTGTATCCTAAATTGGCATATATTGGGACACCCCTGTTGACAAATGGAGTGATTTGTTGTATGTAAATTGGGCCAAAGGGAGGTCTTCTGCCAATATATCCTGAGAGGCAATTGCATAGCATTGAAGATGCTGCGATGACTGGTTAGTATACTCCATTGGCCATCATACTGGGGATGATAAGCTGAGGATCTGCAAGACTTAATTTTCAGCATGCCACAAAAGCCTCCCAAAACTGTGATATAAACTGAGTTCCCCTGTTGCTTAATATTTCCTTAGAAACCCCAAACAAGGCAAATACATGTGCTACAAACTATCATGTCATGTCCTGGCTGTGATAGATGTCAAAAAAGGAATAAACGCATAATTATTATTGTTACATTTATAACTATCATAAATAGTATTGTACCCTTGGGACATTGGTAAACTTGCAATGAAATCCAACAAAAGTGATGTCCATGGTCCTTCTGCTTGCTGAAGAAGGTGGAAGAGACCGTTACAACCTATATCATCTGATTTAGACCTAGCACAGATCAAAAAATGTTCAATCCAGGTATGAAACTCCTTTTCTGAACCATTCCAATCATACCCTCATTTTATTATATTAGTACATTTTTTCTCTCCAGGGTATCCCATAATGGAGGGATCATGATGTTCCTTTATAACGCGGAAAAGCAGTTTAAAAGGAACCCAGAATCATCATGAAATTATATTTCCCTATCATTATAAGAAGTCCATTCAGAAGGGAATTTACCAGCATCAATCTTCTTTAGGAGGTACCATCATTCAGGATATGTTGACTGGGATGCCAAAGCAGCATATATGAGAGAACATTCAGTGACAGAAGAAACCAGGACTTGTTCAGATAAAGTAACTTTAGTCACTGACTCAGAATGAATAACTTTGCCCACCAGATCAACAGGAGTATTGAGAATGCTGGGAGATGTGAAACGTATGATTTAAAAATTAGGTCTGTATTTTGGTCTAGTCTCAGGTTTTTCCTTGGGTTTAAACTTATATTGTGGTGTGGGGGATGTGACCATGTCAATGGCTGGAGGTGGAGGAGCTATGACCTGCTCATGAGGGATTACCATGACTAATTCTTCATCAGTATCTAAAATGGTCTCATTAAGGGATTTCAGCTCAAAATATTTGGAAAAATATGGGCTACCCCCTAAAAAATTCATTTTTGAAGTTGAAGTATAAGAGGTTACAATGAGTCATATTCTGTTTGCGGGCCAACGTTTAAAGCTCTTGACAATAGTTAAGGAGGTCGCTAGGTTTGTCCCCTCTGTATTAGATTCTACCATTTCCAAAAAATCCTGCCCATGAGCCACTTCCTCTGATGTGGCTTCTAAGCCCTATTAAGTGGATTCCAAATGGGGCATTTTGTTGCCCCTCCCACTCAACGTTCTTGTTCAATGGGCCAGAGTGGAAAATCAGCCCCCACCAAATCAAACGCCCACATCAACCCACCCAATTGCACCCTCGCCATTCAGAGTTAGGCTTGGACCACCATTTGTACCCAAGCAGCCCATTTGACTATTCCTAACACAAATTCAGCATCCACTTTCTCATAAACCAAAATCCATGGGACCTATTGTCTAAGGTTGACTAATCAGGTAAAGTTATCAAAAAAGAAGGATCTGGTGAACCTCTCATCCAGTTTGATTATAGTTGTGTCAAGAGAGTGTTTGTAACTCTCCTGTTCCCAGCAAGGTGATGTGGGATGTGAACCCACATTGCTAGGGAACTAGCCATTAAGAGAATGGGAAATGAGGCACCTAGAATGGTGCTTGAGCAGGAGGTAACCCAGGTGAGGGTGTAAAGCACCACATATGATAACAGGTAAGTAAGAAACCTCCCAACTTGAGTAGACACCAATGGGGAGTCTATAGTTGAGGGTAACTTGGCACAAGTAGACTTGGGTGTCTCGGTCTGGAGGGGACCTAAACGGCCCAAGAAAGCGCTTGGAATTCGTGTAGATTGTGATAATAGGTAGTGGCCCACATAGTTGGAGACCTTCCTGAAGAGGTCCACCACCATGTTCGCCCAAGTAACCATTGTAAAAAAGCGTAAAATAACGGGTAAATTTATTAAAGAAAAGTTGACCAACAAGGGATGTTGGTCACAAAAACATATTTAAAGTGGGCTGGGGAAATACAGGTTCTGCGGAAGTTCACCCAAGCCTTGACTCTCCAATAAACAGATGCTTCCATCCGTTTTAATAAAATACACTGAAAGTGCCTTCACTCGAGTAATTAATTGAAGCCATATTTTGCCCAAGCCTAAAATTTCATAACTTGAGTGGGACTCGAACCCTTGCTCTCTAATCAACCAAATCAAACCATCTTCGTTCATAACATAAATCATTCATTTTAGTGCCTGGGCCGAGATCAGAGGCTGGGTTTTGCACCCCATTAGAATCAACCTGGGCATGCTTGGCTTGCACCAGCGTTGATCTAAGGTGTGTTTCAGGTCAGGAAGAGCATGAAGTTTCACCTTCTGGGCCTCCTGTCGCCCAGCCTTGTCTTTAGCATCTGTTCCTACTATAAAGTCATCTAGCCGTGATAAGTTGGGCTGAATTTTAAATTCTGATTTTGATAAAACCCTATCCCCCAAATGATATACTCCTAAACCCAATGCCATCCCCTATCAAACTGATCAGTTAGCCTTAGCAGCGGTGGCCTCACCCCATTGCCCAAACCTCCGCAAAGTAGTGGCCCAATCAACAGATCAATTCCATAGAGGGCTGACCACACTAAGCTTCCCCCCTGGTTTCCCTGAAGCAGCGTGAGGCAAAATCACAAATTTGCTTTCAGATGCTGGCATCGCTGTCATGCATGTGGCAAAAAAGCAGATTTTGACCCATCTTCTAAAATCACCCTCCAAAGTAGCCCAATTTTGACCAACTCCCTGATGCCCACATTCAAGCTGAACATCACCTAGAAGAATTTATTGAAGCTGTCTTCCAAGCTGATCATGAAAAAATAGCTCATTTTCCACCAGCATTCACCTACACCATGCTGATGCCCCAACGCCCTGGCTCTCCGCTTTTGTTTGTTTCTACAACAACAATGATTCTGTCTTGAAGAAAATGCCTGCAGAAGAGCCGCCTAACCTTCCCTCACCCTCTGACACGATGGGTTAGTGGTATTCTGCTCCCCACCTGGTTGGAGGTTTTGTTTTGGATTTATTGTTCCGTTCATTCATTCATTTTATTATTTTGCTCATCAAGTATCATTAATGTTCATCCCCTGGTCAGCGTACCTCAAATAAATTTTAAATATAAGATTTAATAATAGGTAAGGATTTTTGGTCTGTGCGCAACTTCACCATATGCTTGGCCCACTATAACAAGTAATGCCAGTGCATCAAAGACAATGAAACTTCTGCTGACTCTTTATCGAGATGGCTAATCAAACTCTGTGATGCTAAACTATTTCTAGAAAAGTAAGCCACTGAATGTTCTCTCCCCTAATGTTCTTACAGAAGGATTCCAAACTGATTTACAAGAGGCATCGCATGCCACAATAAAAGGCTTATACTCATCTGCATAATACAACACTGGGGTAGTGATGGAAACTTAATTGTTTCATAAATGCCTGTTGGCATTTGGGAGCCAAAAGAAATCTAGCGTTTTTACCTGTGAGGGGGTGAGAAGGGTAGGATGATTTTGAAATGGTAGGTGAGAATTTTTAAGGAATGTGACAGATCCTTGGAAACTGCGCAGTTTCTTTTGTGTTACTGGAGTGGGTGAGGAGCAGAAACCTCCAATTTGGAAGGCGTGATGGCATACTCATTCTTTAGGATCAAGTTACCTAGAAACTGAAATTTATCCCTATAGAACTCACATTTAGAGACTTTAACAACAAACCCAGCTTTTTTTGTAGTGCAGCTGCCACATAAAAAATCTTAGAGTACTACTTTACATTGGGAGAATGGATTAAGATTTCTTTCATGTAAGTAATAGCGCAATAGTATCTAAGATCCTCCAAAGAATTTTCAATTTGGGTCTGAAATGCAGCCAGAGCATCCTTTAATCAAAATGGCATAATCTTATACTGGTATAATACATACTGGTTGAGGATTTCTGTCAGCTGCTCTTGGCCAGACTTGACCTGAACTTGATGGAAAGCATTCACCAAGTCAAGCTTAAAAAACTTTGGATTTTTGAAATTTTCTGGAAAATTGCCATCTCCAAGAGCATTTGGTATAGATCAGGACTGTCACATTGTTCAAATGACCATAATCCTTGAAGGTCTTAAGAGTAAAATCATGCTATTGTGCAAATACTACTAGCAAAGATACAGGAGAGTTTTCCTGAACACCCACCCTGTTATAACTATGGCAATATATTGGAGATATGCCAAAGGGTTTTTGCACAGAGTTAAGCCCACTGAGCAATAGGAACACAATATGACGATTGCCATCCTCAAGAAAAAGTAATAAACTTGGTAAGTATGGAGCAATTGCCCTGATAATACTCTTTTATTTAATTTAATATCTACATTGGATCCTTGTTGTTCCGTTCATTCAAAACTACTAACAGACCTCCTCATTCAATCATCTCATCTAGCTTATACCTCAGCGACTTTGGAAAATACCATTTCCTCAGCTTAGCTATTCAGTTCCACCATATCTCATTTATTTTTGGCAGAGTATGGTAATCTCAATTCTCTATCACCTTATTTTAAGGCAATCTTACTCAAAATTCATTTAATGTCAACATTGCTTTATCGCCCTATTTGGTGGCAATTCAATAGTAACCCTTTTCCAACCCAAAACCGCCTCAACTCAAGGCGCCTAAATAATTGTAACTTATATCATGGTCAGCAGAATCATTCCAATCTACCGTAGCTATTTCAGGCATATCATCCAGTCATATAAGAACCTTGACATTAACCCCCCTTGACTGGACAATAAGTCGCCTATTGCTTATATGGCTAAAGGAACTTTGTGTGCACTCAGTTAGTGATCTGACCACTTGTGGGGTCCTTAATAGTGTAGGTGTCAACACCTGTTTTTCAATGACTTCAAATGGCTAATCCAAATGCTGGCCAATTTGTGCATCTGACTGAACCCACGTTGGTTATGAAACAAAATTATGTCCCCTTCCCTGAGCTGAGCTAACCTGCTAGGCCAGAGCTGATTGGCACCCTGATTCTTGATCTTCTTGGCTAAGCTGAAGGAGTACGCTTTGGCTTGCAATTTGATCAATGTGTCTGCAAGGTTAGTCATATAACGGTGGGGATCCATTCTGCCAGTATCTTCTATGTACAAATAGAGCAATTTCAGGAGAGCTGGGTGTCATATATATATAATAATTGAAAGGGACTTTTCCCATGGCATAATGGTAGCTAATACTTTAGGCATAGATGGCGGTGAAAAGGAGGGAACTTCAATTGGAAGGTCAATCTGTTACCAAATACAAAGTATTTCCAACAAGGTCCCATTAACGCGTTTGATCATCCTATTGAACTCAGGGTGGTATGGTGTCATCAGAACCCCATGGATGCCCATAATCTTATTTAACTTTGGAAGAATGTGCGAAGTGAAATTAATTCTATTGTTGGTAAAGATGAAAAGAGGGAAGCCATGTCACTGGATAGTACATTCCATTACAAACTTTACCACTGTGACCACCCCAAATCCTGTATCTCCCATGCTTCAACCCACCTGGTCAAGTGGACATTTGCCACCAGAATGTACTTAGACCGGTGGCTCCTGTTGGAAGAGGACCAACGACACTAATGGAAACTGTATGCCAAGAAAATGGGTTTTACAAACCAGTATGAGGTCTTCTGGCGGAATGGCTTTTCAACTTGATACTAGTGGCAGCAGGAAATGGTTTTGAGTACGTTGAAGTTCATACTCTCCCAATAGTACTGAGGTCACAACAATTCCAGGGCCTTACATACTCCACTATGTCCAACAACTTGGCATGCGCTTATAATAAAATTAGACTGGGTGAAAGGCCTTGGGATATTCAAGGTATTGTCCCCCATCCCCTTGTACAATTCAATAAAAGTTTCTGGAACATAATGTCCCTTATTCCGTCTAATACCTTGATGATTTGGGTCAGTTCATCATTGTTTTTCCGCTAAGCATTTTGTCATGTATAATGGAACTGAGATCCTCTGTAACAGCAATGGTTGGTAATCTTAATAATCAATTGGCGTTTTGGTGTTTTGTTCCAAGTCAGTGGAGAATCTCAAAGTCAAAAGCCTGCAGTTTGAGAGCTCATCAGGCTAGACGCCCTTCCAGCTCCTTAGAGTTCTGCAACCAGTGTAAAAAATCATCATATGTTATGACTTTAAACTTCACTTTATGAAAATACACCTAAATTGCTTATATGCATATATTACCGCTAAGCACTCTCACTCAGTCACAGTGTAAATACGGTTATGGAAATTCAGGCTTCAACTGCAGTACGCCACTGGGTGCTTCTCCCCTTCATCATCCTTTTGGGATAGGACCTCCCCAACGGCGGAAAGGGATGCATCTGTTTGAATAGTGAACTTCTTATCAAAATGAGGGTAGTGCAGAACTAAAACTGATTAGCGCCGTTCAAAGTGTATTGAAGGAGTATTGGCGGCGTTTCATCTATTCAAATGGGGCATTCTTCTTCAATAACTTTAACAGCGGACCTCCAATACAACTAAAATTGGGTATTAGTGGTAGTAGTAGCCGACCACCCCCCACAAAACTTGTTTAAAACACTTATTGTCTAATGTAGTCATCTTTCAGATAGACTTCACCTTGGCTGGTTGGGGTCTCAGCCCAGTAGCATCCATTACAAACCCTCAGTACTCCAGTTGATCCTTAAAAAAGGATCTTCAGGGCTTGATTTTAATGTTGGCCTCTGCAAGTCAGCGGAAGACCTTCTCCAGGTGGGTAAGATGCTCAGAGAATGTATGCAAAAAAGACATTAATACTTGTCAAGGTACACAAGGATGCACAACAGCTTCAGGTCACCAAGAATGGTGTCCATGACCCACTGAAACGTAGCTGTGGAATCACATAGCCCTTGAGGAATACAGGTCAGTTGAAAAAGCCTCTTGGATGTGATACTGGCGCATTTCTCCTGTTCTGCTGTTGGCAACTCAATTTGCCAATAACTGGATATCAAATCCACTTCTGAGAAGTAATGAGCTCCTCCCAACCAATCCAAGGCATCATCAATTCGTGGCAAGGGTATGAGTCCTTTTTGGTAATGCTGTTGAGCTCCTGGTAATCTAATACTACCTGGTTGGTGCTGTCCTTCTTTTTGAAAAATCAGAACATATGAAGCTCAAAAACTCTTTTATGGTTTGAGCATCCCTTGTTTAAGCAGCTTTTCTATCTCCTCAGAAACTACTTCCTTGGCAGCTCTAGACCAGCGGATCAGCCAAGATCTGATGGGGAGATGATCCCCAGTATCCACTTTATGAACCACCCCATACACACCCTATACCATGGTTGTCAACAGCAAAAATCTTCTATATTTTTTAAATAAAGCTATCGCCTGATCTTTTTATTCTTCCAATAACCTGACTAAGTTTTCACGCAGTACCACCACCATTATGCCAAGCTGTGGTTTGAAGGGTAGACCAAGTTCATCCATAACCCAAACTCATGAACCTAGAGGACCTCCTTTACTGGGGTCAAGTGTAAAAATGCCACAATCTGGTGTCAGTAAATTTGCATTGGTTTTTGCTATAGATTCAACAACAAAACCTTGATCTCCCAATGACCTGGGAGAATAATGCCTGGAGCCATGTGGGGCTTAAACTGAAATTGCTGATAAGGCTTGATGATTTACCCATAAATCCTAGCTGGCACTTCCACCTCTAACTCAGTGTTTACTATTACTTGGTGTCAAAATTCAAGGATCGCTCACTTGATTATTTAGTTCCTGCATTCTTAATTGAGCTGAAGTTTGGCCAATGGATCCTCGATTTTGCCAGTGGCTTATGGTATTTTGACCATTTGGAAACTCACTAGGCATTCTCATTTAGCCCCAACACTTTGAACTGATGTTGGGCTTGATTTTAACTCTGGAATTGGGAACTTCAACCAAGACAGGCAAAGTTGCAAGCTGTGGATCCTGAGATCCCAGCTTTCTGACACTCTCCAAAAGCAACTTAAGATACAAATTAAATGAAGATATAATAGAATAGGCTCTATTTAAGACTATATTATTTGAATAATTATTCAATAGGCCAGGTGCCAGTATTTGTACCTCTAGGGCATCTCCTGGCCACATTTGAGCACAAAATTTAGCAGATATTTTACCACCTCAGTTTAGCCCTTAAACTGATACAACCGAGACCTTTTTATAGCACTAGGTGGTCCCAACCTAAAGGGGGGATACACCAAACTTTATTTAATCACGCCTGAGCTCCTAAGAGCTTGAGGCGAAGGTAGGGGTAAGCGGAGGTGTCAAGAAAGGGTGGTGGAAAACTTTGACAGAGCCAGGTGTCCACTTGAACTGACCTATTGGCCCATGGCGACATGGTAAATAAACT
Organism: Massospora cicadina; assembly: GCA_022478985.1. NCBI lineage: Eukaryota > Fungi > Entomophthoromycota > Entomophthoromycetes > Entomophthorales > Entomophthoraceae > Massospora > Massospora cicadina. The sequence goes on along the minus strand of JAKSZP010018592.1, from coordinate 86,752 downwards.
CAGAGACATCTTGAAATGAACCTGAAAGTGAGTGATCATATGGGGCAGCGTCCACAGAGTGGAGTCAAAAGTGGCGCGAAGATATGAATTATGAAAAGTCCATATCACTGCACCAAACGCTAGGACCCTTAATGATTGGGAGCAATTGAGGAGTGAGAGTTTGAACATGAAGTCATGAACTGGGTGCGCTACCCAGGGTTCTGCTCGCAGGAGTTCGCGGACCTTGCTCTAGAAAGGGGCTATGAGGGGGCAAGTAAAGAAGAGGTGGAGGTGGGTGTCTGTCAGCTCTGCACATCGTGGGCAACCCTTGTGCTGGAAGGTAGGACCAGTTTGGTCCCCTGTCCTGTATGAGCAGTGTAGAGCATGCCACAGTGTATTTGACACTTTTGCTGAGAGAACAGGATGGGTAACTTCCTTCCAGAGCTCCTTAAGATCACATTCCACAACGGGGGTGAAATTTCCAGGAGATGAGGCCGCATAAGGGGGTCTGTCCAAAGGGTGGAGATGGGAGATAACAATCATCCCATTGTGGACCAGGGCGTGATGCCAGGGGCTGATCCCAGGGCCACTCCTTTTATAAGGGAAGGCGTGGTACACCCATACTCCTGCCCTCTTAATTGCAAGGAGAGCCCGATTCTAGTAAAAACTTGATGAAGGTTTGAGGCGGTGGCCTGTAATGGTTTGTTAGCCACTCTCCCACAGCTGTAGGTGAGATTCGTGGAAGCCCTAGAGAGGCTTCTAAACCTTAGCGTAAGGCTGGAGCCCATTGCGGCACTGGAGCCATATCCCAGAAAATGATGGGTTTAAGGAACCCCGTCAGGATTGAATTGGCATGAGACCTAGTGTCCAAAAGACCTAGGCCCCCCTCACTTCAGGATCAGGATATTGTGGTCAGAGCTGTGGGTGAGTGGTTGGATCCCCATATCCAACAGCGAAGTATCACAATCAACCTCGTGTAGAAACTGTCCATAAAGGGGCATACATGAGCGAGAAACAATAGCTTTGATAGAAGAAAAACATTCGCCATCAGGGAGCGTCCCTGGGGGTGATACGCTGACAGATCCAGCCAGCTACACGAGAGTTTATTACATAAAGCAAGCGGTCCTCATTATCCTTGATTGCAACCCCTTGTGGTGTGATGAGGACACCTAGATGCCAAAAGGTGTCCCGGGTAGGTTCCAAACCAAAAGGCGGAGGAAAAGATGGGGCACCAACTTGCACTATAACGGTTTTAGAAGTATTAACTTTGCATTGGAAGCCTTGGAGTAGCAATCCAGGGCTCCATGGCCAGGTCTAGGTCCTTCTTACATCCAACTGCCACTGCTGTGTCATTAGCAAAGGCTATGGTGCGGGTGGGGGTTTCCCAGGAACCTGAATACCCGCCAGTTTTTTCCTGGAGTAGGGCCAGAAGAGGATCCAAAGCTACGTTGAACAAGATTGGGCTTGATGGATCCCCTTGCCGGAGACCCTGTTCAAAAATAACCGCTACTGTAAAGCCTGTTGGGGACAGTACCTTAGTGTAAAGCTGGGCTTAAAGAGCTGATAACCATGTACTAGCTTGTGGTGGGATGTGGAGGCGAGTTAGGAGGCGTCCAGATACTTCCAATTTACTCGATCATATGCTTTTTCCATATCCAGAAGCGCCACAAAACCATGTGTTTAAGATGAGTTAGCTGACAAGGTTGCCAAAAGCTCATTGTAATTGTTCCAAAGCGACCTCTCTGGGATAAAGCCATGTTGATCTGGGTTGAGGCGTGGTGCTGCCCACTTAGTCATGCGGTTTGCTAGAAGCTTAGTAGCTAGTTTGTGGTCCGTGTAATAGTGATATTGGTCGCCAGTTTACAAGGTCCTCTCAGCTTGCGTTCTTATGGATAAGGGTCATAATTGATCCTCTCGAGTCAGGAAGTACTCCTCCTTCTGCCAAGAGGGTCAAGAAGAGGGGCTGGAGGGCCTTTGTAACTGTGACGGGATCCACTAGATATACCTCAAATGGGATACCATCTGGGCCTGGGGCCTTCAGATGTGGGCTGTGGAGTAGAATGTCCATTACATCTTGCTGTGTAATTGGTGCAAGAAGTTCTTTATCCGCCGAGAAATTAACCATTGGTTCCAGAGCTCCTTCAATGAATTCATGAACATCTGTTGGTCTTACCAAGGAAGCCTTGAAGAGGGATGAATAGTAACGGTGGATCTTGTTGGTGATCTCCTCCTTATTTGTGGTGATAGTGGTCCCCACCCTCAGGGTTGCAATCTCCTGATCCTTTGAGCGGGCTTTCTGCTTCTGGTAAAAGAAATGAATGGGCCGTTTCCACTGGGTTGTACTAAAGTGACGAGGTGAAGTTTTCTGCACGTTTTTGCTAAGTAAGTTCCTGCTGGTATGTCTCGTGGGCCAATTAATAAGCCTTCAACCATTGAGAGGAAGGCACTGGGCGGCAATTCCTTTCAAGGTGTCTTATTCTAGCAACAGCACGTCTGACTTTAGCCTGGGCCGCTGTCATTCGAGCCTTAGCACAATTGTAGGCTACCTTTAGGATCCTTGATTATGTATCAGCCCATTTTTCTTGTAAAGTTCGCAAATGAGGTGAAGCCAGGTGCTCTGGCTCACAAATGGCTGCATTTATCTTCTCTCTTACAAACTAATTATTCAAGAGCCCTGTAGTAATCCTTGGAAAAAATCTTCTTGATGGTCTGAGGATTGTTGTCAGGATCACCGTGAGGGATCTGTGATCACTTATAGTGTTATCTCAGGTTATGGGAGAGGACACTCGACCAACCAGCAATGGGACCATTAGGGCCATATCAATCTGTGAAGCTGATGTGAATCTCCGACTTGCACCTTGAATCTGAGACATACAGCAAAGTCCAGATGCTGAGGGGGGAGGCATCCATGAAACCACTTGACCTGAGGAAATTTTAAAGCCAAGCTGTATCTCGTCTGTCTTGTGTGACAGGAGGAAAGGTGTCATGCACCCGACTTAATATTGTGTTGAAATCTCCCATCAGCACTATATTGCCTGGGATTTGTAGTAGAGCAAGTTCTTCCAAAAGACGGTCCTGCTCTTCACCTGCATTTGGCAGGTATATGCTTGCAACAAAGAAGGAGAACTCAGGGGTTGATAACTTAGCCAATATAAGGCGATCATCAAGGTGTTTCGATAATTGGTGGGTTTTCACCCCGGGGTTGAGGATAATAAGGGCCACATAGTGTGTCCAACAGGATTTACCTCCAAATTGGTCATTCCATGCTACAAAATCAGAGGGGGGACATGGGGCTCCTGGATGGCTGCAATATCTACATGAGTCAACCTTAAGTTGTGGAGGAGGCAGGCTCTCCGCTTGTAATCCTGCAGCCCATTAGAGTTAATGGACTTCGGGGTCAGGGTGCCCCTTTGGGGCCTCATAGCTGTCCCCTCCGTATCCCAGGGAGTTACTGGAGCTTTCACCTGAATCTGTAAGGCTGCTCATTCTTAGTCCGTGCGCTTGACTCTTTGTAGCAACCCGTGCTGATTGACGAGGAGGAGTATTATCCTGAGTTGATGGGGCTGAGGAGCCTGTAAGACAGCCCAAGATACTTCACCCGCTGCTTTGCACAGGAGTATCTTGAGGGTGCTCCATAGACTCCTCCATTTGTGCATTATCTGATGTATCAGAATCCAGAGTCACCTCCTTCAGTACTGAGAATGGTGTCTGAGTTGCAATACCCGTAGATGGTAGGGGCGGCAATGACTTGGTGCCTCCACCCTAACTTGGGGTACTCCATACCTGTTCCACCCTTGGGGTATTCTGTATTACTGAATTCGTTTTAGATGCCACCCCTGGGCTGACTTCCTCCTTGTTAGCTTGATGAGAAGCAGATTTGAGCTTATTTTGGGCTGGTGAAGGGTCTGGCAATTTAGAAGGGGTTCCCATAGGGAGAGGGTTTTCCGCACTAAGGGAATAAAGTTGTGCTACTGGCTGTGCCTTCTCAACTGCTACACAAAGGGCAGAGGGGGTGAGATCCTGTATGGGCACCCAGTGGGTTGGCTTTGGGATTGCCGCTGCTGCTGTATGGGAGCGTTTCTTACCTGTCACAGGGACTTGGCTACTAGATGAGAGAGCTTTTTTATGAGCAGTACATCTATTATATAGGTAGCCCAAAGCATTACACCATGAGCAACGTGGTCGTGACTGGTCTGGATCAACAAAGAAGTTTCAGAACAGGATCCAATGACTGCAACACGTGGGATAACCTCCATGTTGCGGGCCACCATTGGGTTGGGGATAAATGATGTCCTAGCAATATGAGCCCTCTGGGTTGGGGCATAATAGGCTGGTGTGCACAGGTCTACTGATAGAACTGACCCAAATTCCATCAATCCTCAATGAAGCGCAAGCTTAAGGGATTCTATGTTCACTGTAGTTGGAAGATTTGAGAAAGTTAATCAGGAAATTTTATCAAAGTTAGATCTAGTTCTCAGCACATGAAGAGAGCCATGCAGAATCTCAATTGTAACTGAGGCTGCCCAATCTGCATCTGCTGCAGTTGTAAGCCCTACATCAATATAGTGGCTTTCCACCACTTCATGAATAGTGGTGTTAACTGGAAAAGCTCTTGCTATGGCTTCAAAATAACTAAAATAATCCCATGCATAAAACTCAACAGGATTATGCCCATAGTAGACTCTAACTGCATGAGCAAGAGTTGACCTAAGGAGTGCACGTTGTGAGCGAGTTTCTGCCCATCTTTTCCTCACTTCAGCCACAAAAGCAGCTTCATGAGGGTCAATGGTGGGTGTTGCAAGTACTAGTTTTTTCTGCCTTGCGCCTGAGTCATCCTTCACTCGCTTATTTTTGTTTGTATTTAAATTTAGATTTAAATGTAATTTAGTGGATTTCCTATGGGGGAATACCAGACGGAGGCGCTGGAATTCCTCTGGATTTACGCGCTGGCCCCCGCTGGGCCTTCCCAGTAGGTACTTGATTTTTTGCAGGTTGGGTAGGCTTACCTGGTTTGGATTTATTCCCTGCCAATTGATTGGGTAATTCTGGCTCATCATCAAACCAATTTATTACTCCCACCTTCATCCGACCATCAGCAGATACTGGTAGGGATTATTCAGCTGGTTGATTGGCTATTTGGCTAGTCCCATTTGAATCTTGATGTTGATTTTGATCTTGATGAACATTATGGTTAACTGATTCACCATTCAGTGTTGATTCAGTTGATGCGCGTTGGTTACCTTCCAAACCATTAAAATAATGATCAACTGATTCACCAAATACTGTAGATTCAGTTTGGCCGCTTTGGGTAATGTTGGAATTGAAAAAATGATGACCAACTGATTGAACACTTTCTAACGATTCAGTTTGGGCACCCAGGCTGATTTCCGAAGTGGAGGCAGTTGGCAAAGCCATACAAACCCCATGTGAGGTATTGGGAGCTGCAATACTCCCTACTACCGTGGGTAAAACCTTATATGTGCCTCCAAAGTGGGGCGCACTAATTGGGTGACCCTCAGTCTACACAGAGTTGACTGGGTAGGCTGTACAGTGGTGGTATCATTTGTGATCCCACCATGGTTTAATAAAAGTTGGTCTGCTTCTGCTTTTGCAGCTGCAGTTTTAGACTGGGTTGTATGGGTCGATGCACAAGTTACAACTGAGACCTTTTCTTAAGTTTATTTGGTGGCAAAATACTCTTAAATAAAGGAGGATTTCGGGTACAAAATTGCGATAAAAGCATGCAAAATTGTCCTAGGATCTTCTTAATTTGATTTTCGTCATACTGCTGACAAAATACAACTTCTGTGAAATTCTTTCATCAATTAAAGTAGATGACGTACCCCTATTGGGACATTGGCAGGCCTCCCTCAATATCATTAGTACTCCCATTTGGGAAGTCCATGTGCAAGTGCTATCATGCTGATTACGTGTACTGACATACAAATATGCCCTAAGGTGGGAAATTGATTCCATTTTTTGTTCATCTGATTGTCCATGGGACTTTTAAACGTTAACCTTAGGCTGGGAAAAATAATTTTATATACTGATTTCTTATTATTGATTTTGATTAATCAGGACTAGTTTCCAAGGTTTGGGGAAGAGATAATTGACCCAACTGTGCAAATGTATTCAGCCCAAACTACCTATAGAATAATTAATTGAATTGACATTGAGTTGATCAGCCTGGCCGAGTAGTAGCAGTGAAGGTTGGCCTAAATGTGTGGGGATATTTGGCCTGAGCTTTGTAACATATTTAAATCCACATTGCAATAATTGGCCTGAGCCATGTTATTGCAGTAGGCTTTAATTAGATTATTAGTTCAAGCATTAGAAGGGAAAATTGGCCAATCTGTAGGTTGTTGAAGGGTTTATTTTTGAGTCACCCACAAAATCTGACATTTAATGTCCCAAGGGTATGGATATAGCTCCAGCAGCTCTGAGCGGCAGCCCTTGATATTCATATATTTGCTGGAGATGGGCCCAGAATTTGCTTTTTAATCAAAGGTAGCGAACCAGAATCACCCCATCACTATAGGCCAAGTTGATATTCCCCATGTGCATTGGATCCTTCAGCACTCCGCTGGAGGTAAAGTAAATTGGGATCTGCTGCCCCAAAATATCAAAGGTCTCTTCCATCATTTTTACAATGTTTAATAGTTTCACATGAAAGCAGTTCCAATTAACAGGTCATAATTACTGTTTTTAACATTATCTCTGGAGCTACCACAACAATTGACCCAAACCACAACAGAAGTATAGTGTAAGCTCCCTTAGAAACTGTGTTTTCTGCTCCAGCAGTTCCATACACTATACGGTATTCCACATCAGGTTTTAGTTTCAGCTTCACCACCAACTTGGTGGAAACTATATTGACTGGAGTTCCCATATCTATTATAGCACGTACTCAGAATTTTTTCTATGACAATGTCACAGTATATACACTCAGAATAGGATGAATTCTGATTACTTAAAACGTTGACACTTAACGGATCTCTTTTCCTCAGAAAGCTCATAATACCCTCCCTGACTTTAAAGTACTCTTTACCAATAGCGCCCACAGGGAGGGCAGCGTTTACCTCCTTTAAAAGAGGTGCATCAGAGGAAGGATATGGCTCATCTGTAGAAATTTGGTCAAATATTTGACAGGAATAAGGCTTTAGTTGCTTCTAAGTTCCTTATTCTGAAGTGTCCTGGAGTTGCGCTTATGACAATACATTCACCCCTCCGACTGGCTGCTGCTATAGTAAGGCGTCATTATACTGGGAAACTACCACTGAAGGTACGTGGATAGATTCAGGGGGTCATTTGGGGTTGTACTAGCGGAGGTAGATAGTCCCATCTCTACTCCGCTCTGACTTTTCCCCAATTGTACTGGTCCTGCGGTAGGTAATGGACCCAACGCTTGGGGCAACCTTGTGCCAGGTGCCCAGAGTGACCGCATTCAAAATAAATAACTTCATAAGACCTGCATCATTGATTGTTGTAAGTTTGCCATACTGAAAGTTGGACTGGGGTCGCTCAGTGTAAATAGGCCTCTCCCAATAGTTGAACTGCTGATGGTAACTTGGTTGAGGGTGAGGCTCATAGTGATAATAAGGCTGGGGGTTAATAGATGGACTTGGAACAGAGTTATATAATTCCCTGAATAAGAAAGTCTGGCAGCGGATGTGGGCGGTTTTTATTTGTATTAGGCGTAGGAAGGGTAACGGATAGACAGCGCAAACTTTGAAAAATTTAAGCAAGGGTATGTTATCCACTAAATATGGAGCCATGACATTATAAAGATTGCAGTATGGTTTCACTAAGGAGGTCATTGCTATGCATACGTCAGATTCTGTTAAAGTCCCAACCCAATTAACACATTGGCTTCTGCCATAAATCAATCAGCAAATGCGTTGAGGTTCTCATTATGCTGAATTCAATGATCAAGAGCTCTGCCTTCCACTGCGACATCTTTGCAGTTTGCAAACAACTGCAGCACAGTATCCTTCACTTCTTGATAAGTAACTGAACTGTTTGAAGATAGCAAGTAAATTGGTTGGCACTTCCAAAATCCAAGGTATATATTAACAATTTCTCTACACCAGTCAGAGGCTCCTTACATTGCAAACTCAAATTTCTAAAGAAACAAAGTATATTCCCATTGCAATCAAATGGAGGCATCTTATCAATACAAACTGCATGAAGAAGCTTCTCCTGCCATTTGAGCATAGCATCCAAGGCAAGCTTGAATTCTGCATATTCAACTGGTGCAGCGTGTTGGGAAGATCCCTTATCAAAGCAAGCCTGATGCAATATGACCAGCAACTGAGGAATTGTTCATTTTTTATTTTTGATGAATGTGCCCCTGTAGTGAGCACCACTTTTAAATTTTGGCAATATCTTGAAGTTATGCCAAAGGGGTTTTGCACAGGGTTAAGCTCACTGAGCAATAGGACCAATGATAAGATGATCGTCATACTTGAGACAACGTCATAAATCTAATACATATGGAGCAATTGACCGAATCATACTCTTTTATCTAATTTAATATCTACAGCAGATCCTTGCTGTTCTGCTCGCTCAAATCTACTAACAAACCTTTTCATTCAATTGTTTAATCTCGCCTATACCTCAGCGACTTTAAATAATATAATTTCCTCAGCTTAGCTATTCAGTTCAACTGTATCTCATTGGTTCTGGAAGAGTATGGTATTTCAATTCTCTATTGCCTTAGTTCAAGGCAATCGTACTCAATATTTGTCAGATGTAGACATTGCCTTATTGCCCTATTTGGTGGCGATCCAATAATAACCCTAATCCATCTCAAAATCTCCTAAACTAAAGGCGCTCAAATAAGCGTAACTAAAATCATGGTTGGCGAAATCATTCCAATTTGCTGTAGCTATTTCAGAATTATTGTCCAATCATATCAGAATCTTGACACACCCCTTCTTTACCATATTTTTAATCCAGGTCTTTAACGCTTGGATTTTATCAGATTTGTAGAGATAAAGGGGACAGTTGATTTAATCAGGTCAACTGTCAGTTGAAAACTTATGTTAAACTATGAATGACTAAACAGCTTAATAGCACCGTCCACATCAAAAATGACTTGAAAGTCTCAAAAATAAGAGGAAAAATGGGCAGTGTAGGCACAATATCTGAAGAAGAGTATTTCACAGTTGCTGTTACTACATTGCCAGTTGCCAAGATGGTGAGAAGGGAATTTACCTGAGAGATCATTGGAGGTAAAGGATAACTTACTTTGCTCCAAGTCAATACTTACTGAATGGTGGCGCCACTAACTTCTCATGTAATTGCTAATTAGAGTGAGACTGGGCTTCCAATCTGGGTGAGTGACAACTCATTAAAATGCCCAGAATGCCAGTGGTATAGCCTCCCTAGCGACAAGGAGAAGGGACGCCCTATAGCTTCTGTGAGGGAAGTGGAAGTTAATTAACATACCAAAGGCCCCATAGCAAACCAATTCCTGCAATGGGGCAACCTCAGATCTTGTGGGGCAACGCTAAGAGTGGGAGAGGCATGGAGGATGACAAATCCTCTTGGGTTTTCATTTGCCGGCCTTTTGGTTTCAGTCCAATAATCCTTAAAGTTAGTTTTATGTATAAGCGCCCATAGGTTCATTGAAATTTTTGACCCATGAAAATGTTGATCAGTCTCACAAATCAAATTTAGTTGGCTCTATTCAAATATTGATTGAGCTTGGACATCATCTCACTTTTGGTTGGGTGTTTTGAATTGCCACGTGGAGTTGGAAAAGTTGTTGTAATGGCAGATCAATTTATTATTGTAAATTGAGGAAGGTTTCTACAAAGAGCAATGCTCTTGATGATCCAGCGACTGGGCATCATATTCAGGTTGCAAGGATGAACAATCATCACCCACAAACGACTCATCAAATTTGGCAGAGTGGGAGGCCTCATCTCCTACAGATCGTGGCAAACCAAAGGTGGGGTGATAAGGTGAATCAGGTGGATAACAAGGGCCATCCTGAGCCAGGAGTTTCAAAGCCTTTAATTAGTCAGACTTCACTGTACCAGTGGTGGGTCAGTGAAAATGATCTGGTGGATTGGAAAGTCCTCCTTGGATGGCAGATTGGATATGAAAGTCAGGAGAATAATATCTAACAAACTCAGCTAGTGCACAGCGAGCTGATGGATCAATGGATTGGACTTCCTACTCAACAAAAACCATCAATCCCAGAGTGCTAATAGCAGCATATTTGGGTGGAGCGAAAAGCGAAAACTTTAGTAGGAAGTGATTTTAGTGGAACCAATAGAGAGTTTTGGAAACTGAATTTTATTAGCATTTAGTTTAGAGATGAACTGACAATTGACCCTAAGTGGGACAGTTGTTTTTATACTTTGTGGCAGAGGAAAGAATTGGGGGGATGTCTTGGACTGGGATGGCTGATGTGCTTATGATGAGCAGTCTGGGCGTGAGGAGTCATCATATAGCTTATATATGAGTTCATAAAAGCTCTGACAACATAATTCCTAGAAGAGCCTCAGGAGTACTCTCACCAAACTAAACTTAAGCATATTAGCTCAAATCAGAAGCTCAGCGGAATTGGGTTTTCATCATAATTACTTATTGATGATCAATTAAAATTTAATTAAAAAATTTTGGGGACAAATTTTTAACTCACATTGCCGCCTTATGACCCAGAAGCTCAAATTCTGTAAACCAAACCAGTTTTTCTGACTTACTAGGATTTCCTGAGTTTTAAGATTGATTTTTGCAATTTCCAAGTGGGTGGGAGGTGACAGGACCAGGGCAAGTTGAGGGTGGGGGCCTTGCTGGTGTCCTCAAAACAAAACTACATCCCTACAGAACCTATTGATCTTATTCACGATGGAAGAATCAGAAAAAGGGAAAAAGTAGTTAGGTTTTTGGGGCTTAAGCAGTTACCCAGCGCCCATTAACAACATAGGCTAAGTCACTGGTTAAACCAAGGATTTATTGGGTGCCTTGGATCCCTTCTTTTTTCTGTATGGGAACATCTCATAATTTAGCTCAGAAAGTGGGTTGTAGAATTATGTAACCTATCCCAAAGCTCACTTGGTATAGAAACTCTGGGATTGCTACAAAGTGTGTTTTAAATTTATATTTGTGGGCCATAAAACGCAGGTTTTCACATAGGGGAAGTGAGAGCATAGGGACCACAATGATTTAAATAACTGAGAAAACAGGAATGTATGCAAGAACTAATTCTTGAACTACTATATAGCCAATAAAATTATCTGTGGATCCAATGTCCTCCAAGGCAGTTGAAGTTACCTCGCGTTGCCCTAATAAAGTATGAATGGGAAACAAAAAATAAGCGCAGTCAGCTTTATATAACTCTTTGAAAGATCAAAGGGTTTAATAGACATCTTTACCTTTGAGACCTTGCGCACCTTAATGAATCTGTTGATGAACTGGGTGGATATAAATGCTGCCCAAGAATCAGACAAAAGTGCATACTTAGGTCCGTCAAGTTCTGATGGGGGTCGCACATTTGAGAGATCCTCATAAAATTGGATCCACGCGACGCTTCTCTTCCACCTGATGGACAAGTGGGACGTGAGAGGATTCAATAGCTGGACTTTCAGGATCTATGGGAATTGCCATCATCCCCCAAAGGGGCGTTTGATACATCAGGGAGAGGGAGAGATTCTTCAGGGTGAGACTGGTCTAAATGGACCACTATGGCTTTTTCAGCCCTCTGGTAGGGTTAAAGTCATATGCTGAGGGGTATACCAAGACTGTGCTGTGGGGGTTTGGCGTCATAATCTTGTACTCATTATCCTTATCATTTTGGTGGAAGCAATTGGTGTAACAGTCAAATGCATTAAGTTCACCCCTCATCAGATAAATTTACCACCATTGCTGCTGTTTTCCCACCGGTGTCAAATTTTAACGCCTGCCTATATCCTAACTTGAGAACACTAGGGGAGCCTCAAACTCTGGGCGCTTACAGAAAAGTGAGGGAAATAAAAGGGTTGTGGGTTGGGAAGCACAAGCTAATAAGACCTACTTTATGGTTTTTTATAAGTGTATTCCGTGGACAACTGTGAATGGGCAATCTCAAGAAGGAAAATAGACTTTGTTGGTTCTAGGAGTCATTCAAGATCTGAGATCACAAACCACCAACTTCACCTCTATATTATGTAATTAGTTTTTAATGCTAAAAACCAACGGGTTAAAGAAAAACCTAGTTTTCTTTGTGGTATGGCAAAACCCACAAGGGCAGCCATGATCCACAAGGAACCACTGGTTTCATGGGAATATGAATAGGTGTGGTGGATGAGGCGTTGGATAGTCTTTAATTCAGTGAATTGCTTTCCATAAGCCATTTAAATTTCATAACATCTCTTAAAGTAATATTAAAAAAAGTTATATTAAATAATCAAGAAAAACCAGACAAAAGAATAACCCAGAACCTTACCATTATCATAGTGCAGGTCTTAAGTTACGTAGTGAGATCTGCTAAGCTGTAAATTGATAGTAGTGGATGGTTTCCAATCTCAAATCCATCAAGCAACTGTTTCTAACATCTAAAATCCCTTTGTTAATATTTTATGACATTTCCAAATTATTCTCAGGTTGTTCTTCTGAATTCTAAATGTCTTAGTTCAATTTTCAATCCTGGAATGGAGTTTCAGGTTGTAAAAATTTATAGGTCTTGATTATTATCATCCAATAACCTAATAAACTTATTACTTGCACTGGTTTGGTTCTAGTGCAATTTGTTTACATTGTATTGTTGTTGATATAGTTAGCTGATATTAGTATGATGACTGTTATCCATAGTTGAGCTGAATTCTTAGATCTCAGCTCAACGCTCAGCCAGTATATCCGCTCAAAATTACTTAAGATGTCTTGATATAGGATATTACTCTCTTTCCGCTTGGCATAACTTTCAAAGCAAAATTACATGAACTTAGAAAACAAATCAAATTCGCCCATAGTAGTTTTGCTCAGATGTCCTCAGATTTTCCGCTGGCTGCTCCAGTGTGGGACAGCGGCGAAACTCCCCCGCTGTTTTCCATCCAGCAGGAAAACGTGCTAAAAACTGGTTCACCCAGTCATTCCAAACCTATGGGCTGATTCATTCTGCCCAAAGACCTAGACGCCCACCTTGCTTGTACCCAAGTGGTACCGCGCTGCCCCCTAGTGCTCCCCAGAGCAACATGCGCTATGGCCTAAGGGTCAAATATGGGAAACTATTCCAATACCATGAACAAGCCAGTATTGAAATGGCACAGGCGGTGATGACACCTGCTGGCTTCATCAATTTCTGCCCCTACAAGGGGTATTTTGACCTCAGCTTTACCTGCGAAGCTGATGCTGCCACAGCAGCAACTGTGCCCCTGGTATTCCAGGGCACCCCTCTCCCAACAACTCGGACTCAGCTCCCAGCAGACACCACTTTGGTGGTCCAGTTTGCTGGCCTGCCCACCCACCTCCCCCTGAAGTGCTCCACCAGGAGCTGATGGACAGTTTGGCAGCCTATGGCTCCAACCCCATCTTATAATTTGTGGTCCCAAATGGGGCCACATGACTTGCTGGGCCTCGGGAATATGCCACAATAAGCCCTGAATTTAATAAAATTGCAGTGGCAATTCCGCCGCGCACCATTATTCCCTCAGCACCTGACCATTTATTTTGGGCCTGCGTCGAGGGCAGGTGGACGATCTGTCTGTCATGTTTCAAGTTAGACCACTCAAAATGAAAGTGCCCCTTCTCAAACACTTCAGGTGGAACAGATGACTCATCTGCTGACCTCCAATCTTCTGCCCACCCTGTACAATTTCTGGCATGGGGCACAATCCTACCTCCTCCACCCCCAAAGCCAGTTGCTGCAGCTGCATCTGCAGCTACCAATCAGCCTCCTCCTCACCCCAATGCCATAAATAATTCCTCCAATCAAGCATCAGATTGGATCCCAGTTTAAACCCATGCTTCCTCAAATGAATTGAACGAACCTCAACCGTACGCTGATTCCCCAATCCAAATCAACCAAAACCCAATGGAATTATTAGCTGAAATTGATGAATCATGTAAGTTCATTGAAAAACCATCTCTGCAAATTGAGCGGTTTGTTAATGCAGAATGGGACGCCAAATACACCCCTCAACTTTATACCCCCCAGCAAAATGCTGAATCAGAATGCAGTGATCACCAGCTTGCAGTCAAAGAAGCTGCAACACCAGATTGTCGTCCCCTGCATAAAGCTGTCACTAAATCAGTAGCAATACTCAAAGGAGGATTTCACCTCCTGTTATCCCTGTAACCTTAACTCCAAAAAGCAAAATATCGGTGAACAAGTAATACAAAAATGCAAATGATGCTATCCAGAACGTGGCAACTATAGCACAGAATCCAAAAGCAAAAATAACCTGAACCAACATTTCCACGTTCATTCAACTCCCAGACGCCCAAATTAAAGCTGAAAAATCTTTTACCAAATATCTCAGTGCCATTTACCTAGCTGGCGATTTCCATGAAATTCCAATTATTAGAGATATCGAACCACATATCGCAGATGCCCCAATGCCATTACTGATGGCCATGACATGCACTCTACTATGGGAGGAGAAGCTGCTACTGAAGAGGCTGCTGAAGATGAGCCCCCTGACCCCCCTCCCCTTCCACCATTGATGGATAAGCGGCTTCTGCTGCCCACCTGGTTGGTCAGTTTTTGAAGTGTTTCACTCATTCCGCTCATAAATGCGTTTTGTCTGAACCAAGTAGTTACATTAGTTTTTAGTATAAATTTTGGTTTCAGTAATGTCCATCCCCTGGTCGGCTTGCCTCAAATAAATACAGTCTTGATATAGTGATTTGTTCCCTTGTACTGTCCAACCCAATCTTCTCTGAGATTCCCTGGTGACAGTTTCTTTAGTTCAACACACAGTTAGCAGCAATCCCCTATTGTTTCCACGTCTTCTCTAGATCCCCGCTCAGATCCTTACTCTTTTCCTTAAATAGTTTCACAATTATTGCACACAGTAATAATATCCTTGAGAAGAATAGAACAATTGAAAGCTGATAAAGTTTACTACTTAAACTATATACTGGATGAAAACTATATAACTATAGAACTTGTTTTTATTATAAGTGAATTCTAGGGAATTTATAGTGGGGATTTGGTCTTACCCTCAGTTGACACCTCTTCAATGGAATGGCAGCCATTGCCAATTAATCACCCATCCTTGTCTCAGCAGCAATGGTCTTCACCATCCTAGCTAGGATTTCATCATTGGACATCCTTAAGACCTAAAAGGAAAGAGTCAGAAAATGTGTTTCTAACGTTTTCCTCTTGATCCAAGTGAACTGACCATATTTGGCTAGCGACCTGCTTAGGTAATGGGACTTGTTACCCATTAAGTCGAATCATTAACCAAATGATCAATTTGCTAGTTGCAGTTGCATCACTCGCCTTGCAACTTACTACTTACATTCCAAATCAGTTGGTGAATTAACCTGACCAATACCAATTGGTACACCTGATAGTTAATCACTATCAGATGCCCCTATTTCGTTGGCAACTCCACCTGATGAGATCTTAAGCATTCGTCCAGATTAATCCCCAATGGATATGACCAGATGAATATCCCAAAATCCCCAAACATAGTTACTTTGAAATCAGGGTCAACTGATTTCCAATTCACCTTTCCTTAAGAAATTATCCCCTAGCAATTCCTGGTAATCTAGAAGGCCAGTCTTATGGACAAAATCCCAACACATCCTTGTGGAAAATTTTATATGACCACTTTATCCAGCTTGAGATTAATTAAGCTTCAATTTATTTAAATTAATGATTCTCATATTTTAATTTATCTTATTGATTAAACTTTGGATGACAATTTAATTATGTCATCTAGATGGCGATAATAACTGACCAAATAGTTAATTGTAATTCTCATAAGATCATATTTAATGATAATTACAGCTGCAATTTTGTAGGGGATTGTTGCTGACAATTTGGAGATGAGTAAATTAGCTTGAAATGGGCAATTACTCATGGGAAATCGTTGGGTTTAATAGCTGACATGTGGGCTGATATGAATGGCAATTTAAATATGCTATTACTCACGAATATCAGCTGGAATAATTCCCACAATTGAACCAATATCTCTTTTATGTTGGCTAGGCATGCCGAGACCATCAGGGTTACCACAATTTACCCTTAAACACATGTCCTCTAATACTTTCGCCTATAAATATCCCCTCATTTTAATATTAATAAACACCTTATACTGAGATAAACCTTAGACCTATATCATAAATTTATTATATCTTGTAGTTTATCTTTTTCTTGTGAAGAGAGTCCTTGTCTAAGTGTCAAAGCCAGAGTGAGGCCAAAGTTACTTAAATTATTATATCTTGCCAGAGTGAGGCTGAAGTCACTTGAACTCTTATATTTCCAGAGTGAGGCCAAAGTTACTATATTATATGCCAGAGTAGGGCTGAACCTACCCATTTATCCAAACCTGACTAATCTATTTGTTTTTTATACAATTAGCAAGTTCATGTTTATTTCCAGAAACAGTAGTTAAGTGAACCTGTGCACCAGTGAAAACTCATCAGTTTTTACATGTGGTGCTCACTACAGGGGTTGAGTCAAGTTTATACAAATTTTATAATGCCAAATTACTTATCTAATATGGAGTACCAAAGAAATGAGGAGTCAGGATCATCAGCAGCCCAGGGAAGAAACATCCAATTAGAGGTGGGTATGATGGTGGATCCCCAATATATCCATCTATAAATGATTGGAGTTGTGAAAACGCTGAACAATCTACAAACCACCTTCAGAACGAATCCAAGAAAATTTACCCAGTCTTAGTGATATCCTGATGAGAGGATTTCAAACTTTGCTGACTGATACTCTTGATCAAATCTGTGGATTATTTTACCACATGATGACTTTGGGGATGAGTGCAGATAAATACCTATATCAGCTCATGAATATAATAGTGGATTTCCAAGCTCAAGATTATAATACTAAAATCAAAAGAAGGTTTCAGGCCAAAAGGTTAAACCTGGTAAGCGTGGGACTACTGGTTGACATGGAATCATGGGCAGACTTGTGCTTTGGAGAGGAATGAAGGGTTAGTTAAATGTTGTCGAAGCACAAGTTATTAATGTTTTCATCATTTGTTTTTTTTTTCTAGTGAGCCATACGCTCTATCTGAGTCACTTTGGGGGCACACCAGATGACCCAGGTATCGGAGATGTGGGCCGCCTGGGCGCTGACAGGGTTTTGTCAATCTTCAAATGGTTGCCATTGTCTAAGTTATCAGCTGATTTCTTTGATTTTAGTCACAAACAATAGGCCTGGTGATGCTCTGCATAGGATTTGCTGGTCTTTGACTTGAAAATTTTTGGTTTGAGTTTTATCACAATTTTTAGGTCAAGACATTTCAAATTTTTGAGTTCAGATGTTGTTATTATTTTCTGTGAGTGCTTCTGTACTCAGAATTGGTGTTATTGGAGAGATTTAGTTTTGAGGATCACAACGCACTTTGTATATCTGCAATAAGACTTGTAGTTCCCAAGATATTTAAGCTTTAGTGGAGCACTTTAAAAATTTTTGGCACAAAAATACCTTCATGCAGACAAAGCCTAGAGGTATCTGAAGTCAGTTGTCAAAAGCTCTCATTACTATTGGTGGAAGGGGGCCAAGTGACTCAATCACCTGACACCTGGTTTGCTGGAATTGGTTAAGCAGTTTGTGAGATAGTGGTATGCCAAAAGTACATTTGAAACATAACGGTCAATTTTTGCAAAACGTGCGAGTAAGACATTACACACCTATGGATTCCATGTCAAAAAGCTGATGATAAGAGTCAATCCAATCTTAGGAATTTGTCATTGGAGAACGAGTAGCCTATTGTGATACACATGGGTTCAGTCACTGAAATAAGCTAGATGCATTATGGTCAGAATCATTTGAGGTTATTGCCATAAAGGCAAATGATGCCTACACAATCAAAAATGTGTCCAACGTCATGTGATTAATAGAGTACACAGCAAGATTCTTAAAAAGGAAAGTATAAATAATAATAGTAATAGTAATATTAATAAAAATAATATATTAAAAAATTAAGGTTAATAAATATATATATATATAATTAAAATTTATTTATAAATTAATATATGTTAAAGAAATTTTATTATATTTAAAAAAGAATTTAATTAAAATATATAGAATTTTTTATTTTATTTAATTTTTAACCTCAGGTTGCAAATTGCAAGCTCTTCTTTGACGCATCTGGGGGAGGGAGGTTGAATGATTATATTATGAAAGAGGCTGCCAAAGCTGGGTTGGGACCATCTAGTACTAAAAAAAGAGGCCGCCAAAGTCAATCTGTGATAATATGCTAGCAAGGGTTAAAGCAATGTGAAACCAAGTTTTTTGGACCCAAGGGGAATTTTTAGAATATGCAACAATTAGAAGAGTAAATGGATTGTCTAAATTAGCAAGGCGAGAGACACCAGATTGCAGGGGAAAACAGCAATGCAAGAAAATGCAATCTGCAAATAAATCTAAATATCTCTATATGGCACAGGCGCTGGAAGCTGTGTGCAAAGTGCTTGATGATGAGCTTCATCAAGGACACTTGCCATATGAGAGAATAATGAACAAGGAAGAGGTGCAGGTGGCTGTTGAACCATGCCCTAAATTATTTTTATTAATGGAAGGTATCGCTGAATAGTCCCTGCTGCAAAGTAAATGTGCTGGCAACAAACAGCATCTTGGAGGTGGCGGCTGCATGCCTCCTGAAAGTGAAAAGGAAAGAACAGTGGAAATTTGGTGAAGCGGGGAGTGAGGTGGCCCATTTGTGATGTACTTGCCCTGCAAAATGAAGTGCATATGTTGCTATTCTGATATGACTGGATGATAATCATGGGATAGCTAGGGCGCAATCCGCTGAAATTGATATCATATATGAGTATTCAGATGCCTTGAGATGAGGCGATATTGGGATTAACAGGTTTTATTGGATATAACGATTTTATTATTGGTTTGCCTCTAAATAAGGCGATGTTGACATTCAACGATTACAATCTAATTTGCCTACAATTAAGGTGATAGCAAATTTGAGAATAAACAGCTGAAATAAGGAGAATTGGTGGAAATGAATAGTACAAGCTATTAGAGTGGTATCATCCAAGCCGCTGAAATATAAGCAAGATGGGTGATTAAGAGGGGGTTGTTGTTGAGTAAGTTAAGAAAAGCGGAATAGGAAGAATCTGTGGTATTAAGCATATTGAATAAAAGAGGTTTTGGGAGCAAGTGTTCCATATTTTTATATATTAGTTATTTTATGTTGTTTTAAGGACAACGATCTTTATTTTGTTGGTCCTGATTGCTCATTGAGTCAAACCCTGTGCAAATTCCACTGGCGTATCTATTGATACTGCCAATTTTATAACAGTGGTGCTCACTACAGGGGGCCCATTGATCAGTTATAAAATAATAAAATCCAGTTGCCTGCTATGCTGCAGTCCGGTTGCTTTGATAAGGAATCTGCACGAGACGCTGGGGCCATTGCATATGAGGAATTGAAACTTGCCTTGGACACTGTGCTCAAAAGACAAGATGAGCTGCTCCAGGAAGTTTGCTGCGACAATCTGCCACCATTTGATCATGATGGAAATATCCATAGTTCTTTCAACAATTTGAGTTTGCCACTGAAGGAACCTTGGACTGGCAAAGGGAAAAACTGTTGATCTCAACCTTGGATGTCAGAAGTGCGGATCAAGTCATTTGTTATCTTCTAGATAGTTCTGTTACCTATCAAGAAGTTAAGAAGATGGTGCTAAAGTTGTTCAGCAGAACTGCAAAGATGTCGCAATGGAAAGCTGAGTTCTTGACCAATGGGTTTCAGCGAGATAAAACCCTCCCCACATTTGCTGAGCGTTTTACAGTGGAAGCCCAGGTGTTGATTAGGGCAGCGATCTTATCTGAAGTTGATGTGTGCATTGCTATGCCCTCTGTGGTAAAGCCATACCCTGAGCTTTTCAATGTCATGGCCCCATTGTTGGAGGTCGATGTACCTCTTCTAAAACTTGTTCAGTTTGTACGTTGCTTAGCTGTATCTTTTCCGCCAACCAACATTGAACAGATTCACACTGTTGCCGTTGCTGGCCCTACTTATGTGGGGGGAATCAATCAGTTGGTACAAGTTTCGCCAGGTTACTCATTGCAGTCAAACATCCATCCCATATCTGCCAATTGACAACTGACCAACTACCGCTTTGGCCCTAAATATGCTGATCAGCAGACATTCTACTAATATGGGTCTGGTTACGCTGATCATCTTCTGAATACCCTTCCAAGTGGGCCAACTTATATTAAGCACAGTCATAGACCTATGGAGTAAGTAGTTTTAATTGTAGTCATACTGGGCACATGGGACGATGGTGCCCTAATCAACGGATCCCTTACATACAAGATCAAAGTTATCAGGAAAAGTCAGAGCATAGTAGAGACAAGACTCTCTACTTCCGCTATCTCAAATTCATACGTCCCACCTGAAGCTACTGTATTAATTGCAGCAGAAGCCTCCCAGTATGATAATACCTACCTCTACCAACAGCCAGTTGGGGGAATAAATGTGCTGTCTCAAACACAAGTCAAAGAAATGGCGAACACAAGGTATCCAGAGAAGCCAAAGTCATACACTTGCCAAATGTTTGATCAAAGTCCATCAGACCAGCTAGAACCATTTGCAGATGAGTTGTCTCTAAAAGGAGTAGAGGTCGCCCTTCCAGTGGATGCTATTATAACAAAGTACCCAACAGTTGGTGCAAGTATTATAAATTTCCTGGGAAAACGTGAACTGCTGAATGTACACGTAGTAAATAGCTGGCATTCATCTTACTCGGTGTGCACCTACTGTGACATTGTGGTAGCCAAAACCTGAGTATGGGCTATAATTGATACAGGTGCTCTTGTTAACATTGTCTCCACTAAGTTGGTGGCAAAGATATCTTTAAAACCTGACATAGACCACCAGATGGTGTATGGGACTGCTGGGGTGGAAACCATGGTCTCTGAAGGAGCGTATAGCGCACTTCCCTTGCAGTTTGGATTCATTGTTGTGGTGGCTCCAGCGGTAGTATTACCAAATAGCAACTACAATCTGTTGATTGGGACTGCTTTTATGCGACACTATGGGGCTGTCATTGACATGATGGAAGAGACCCTCGCTATTTTGGGACAGCGGATCCCAATTTATTTTACCTCCAGCGGAGTGCCAAAGGATTCAGTGCATATGGGACAAATCAACCTTGCCTACAGCAATGGGGTGATTCCAGTGCACTATCATCGATTAAAAGGGAAAACTTGGGCCCTTCCCCATCAGATATATGAATATCAGGGGCTACCGCTTAGAGCAGCTGGAGCTATATCCATTCCCTCTGGACACAAAGTAATAGTAGACACTGAGTTAGAGGTGGAAGTGCCAGCTGGGCTCTACGGGGAGATCATTGGGCCTTATCAGCAATTGCAGCTTGAGCCCCACATGGCTCCAGGCATCATACTTCCAGGCCATGGGAAAATCAAGATATTGATAGCAAATCTTCAGAACAGACCACTCCAAATCCGCCGGCATCAGATTATAGCGTATTTACATCTGAACCCAGTTGAGGAGATCAACCAGGTTCACGAGTTCAGTTCCTTGGATGAATTTGGTCTGCCCATTGAGCTGCCTCCCAGTGTAATGGCGGTTGTGCCACGGGAGAATCTTATGGGGTTATCAGAAGATCAGAAGGATTGGGTGGAAGCTTTATTTCAAAAATATAAAGAGGTTTTTGCAGTTGATGATCATGATTTGGGGTGCGCTTGGGGGGTT
Organism: Massospora cicadina; assembly: GCA_022478985.1. Classification (NCBI taxonomy): domain Eukaryota; kingdom Fungi; phylum Entomophthoromycota; class Entomophthoromycetes; order Entomophthorales; family Entomophthoraceae; genus Massospora; species Massospora cicadina. The sequence goes on along the minus strand of JAKSZP010018592.1, from coordinate 64,913 downwards.
GTTCATCAACTGGACACTGGGGATCATCCCCCCATCAGGTCTCAGCCAATCCGCCAATCAAGGGCAGCTGAAGAAGTCATCACTGAGGAAATTGACAAGCTGCTAGAGCAGGGAATGCTCAAACCATCTAAGAGTCCATGGGCTTCACCTGTCCTAATTGTTAAAAAGAAGGATGGTACTAACCGCATAGTAATTGACTACTGGAAAGCTCAATAGTGTCACCAAAAAAGACTCATACCCTCTGCCGCGGATTGATGATGCACTGGATTGGTTAGGTGGAGCTCGCTACTTCTCAGCAATGGACTTGATATCCAGTTATTGGCAAATTGAGTTGCCCATGGCAGAACAAGAAAAATGCGCCATAATCACATCCAAAGGGCTTTTCCAGCCAACTCAGATGCTGCAAGGGCTATGTAATGCCCCAGCTACGTTCCAACGAGCAATGGACACCATTCTGGGCGATCTGAAGCTGTCATGTGTACTTGTGTACCTTGATGATATTAATGTCTTCTCTCACACGTTCACTGAACACCTTACCCATTTGGAAGAGGTATTTTTCCAACTGGCTGAGGCCAATATTAAGATCAAGCCCCAGAAATGCCACTTCTTCAAGGATCAGCTGGAGTACCTCAGGTTTGTGGTGGATGCAACTGGGCTAAGACCCCAACCCGCCAAGGTGGAGGCTATCCAGAAGATGACTAAGCCAGTTAGTAAGTGGGACATTCAGGTGTTTTTGGGGATGGTGGGTTATTACTGACGCTTCATACCCAATTTCAGTTGCATTGGTGGTCCACTGTTTGAGCTACTAAAGAAGGATGTCATGTTCAAATGGACGGAATGGCGCCAATGTGCCTTTGATACACTTTGAATGGCGCTAATTAGTGCGCCCATGTTATGCTACCCTAATTTTGATAAGGAATTTATAGTGCAGATGGATGCATCACTTTCCGCTGTTGGGGCAGGTCCTGTCTCAGAAGGACAATAAGGGGGAGGAGCACCCTGTGGCGTACTGCAGTCATAGCTTGAATTGCCATGAACAAAATTACACTGTAACCGAGTGAGAGTGCTTAGTGGTGATTTATGCATATAAGCAGTTCCAAGTCTATTTGCATGGAGTAAAGTTTAAGGTTGTAATGGATCATGCATTGTTGCGCTGGTTGCAGAACTTGAAAGAGCCTGAGGGGCGGCTAGCCCGATGGGCTCTTAAGCTGCAAGCTTATGATTTCAAAATTCTTCATTGGCCAGGAGCAAAACACCAAAATGCCAATTGCTTATCAAGATTGCCAACAATTGCAGTTACAGCAGATATAAGTGACATAATGTTTGACAAAATGCTCAGCGGAAAGTACACCAATGAACTGGCCCAAGTGATTAAAGCGTTGGATGAAATGCAAACAAATACCTTCCAACGGAATGGAGAATTGTATAAGTGGATCAGCAAATTCTATAGTGAATTTTCCATGACCCTCAGCACGGCCAGGAATTATTATGAGCGCCCACAAGGCAGTCAGACATGGTGGGGTGCACAAGACAATGGAGTTGTTGCGCCCTCAGTACTATTGGGAAAGTATGAACTTTGATGTGCTCAAAACCATTTCCTGTTGCCATCAGTGCCAAGTGGAGAAGCCATTCCGCCATAAGACTTCATACCAGTTAGTGAAACCTCACTTTGCCTGGCATACAGTCTCTATTGATGTCATCGGGCCCTTGCCAACAGGAGCTAACTGGTGTAAGTACATTCTGGTGGCTATTGACCACTTGACCCAGTGGGTTGAGGTAAGGGCAATACGGGATTTGGGAGCAGTTACAGTGGCCAAGTTCATAATGGAATGCATTATTCAACGCCATGGTTGCCCTCAGTTCATTCTCACTGATAATGGAACCAACTTTACTTCACACATCCTCCCCAAACTGAATGAGCTAATGGGTATCCGCGGAGTTCTGATGACCCCATATCATTCTGAGTCTAATGGAATGGTTGAATGGGTGAATGGAACTTTGGTGAACATACTACAAAAATTAGTAACAGATCGCCCTTCTGATTGGAGGTCTCTTCTTTCCAATGCCATGTTTGCCTATAACATTAGTTATCATTCTGCCATGGGGAAGAGTCCCTTCCAACTATTATATGGCCAACACCCAGCCCTTCCGGCGTTACTTTATTTGTGTGTAGAAGACACAGGTGGAGTGGAACCCCACCGCTACTTGACAAACCTTGCGAATATTCTGATCAGACTGCAAACTGAAGCATATTCCTTCAGCTTAGCCAAGAAGATTAGGAATCAGGCCACCAATCAGGTATGTCATAGTGGGCTGGCAACATTCAAGGATGGTGATATGGTTCTCTTCCATGACCAACATGGATTTGGGCGGAAACACAAGCTGGCCAGTATTTGGACTAGTACGTTCAAAGTATAGAGAAAACTGGGGTTGATGCTTATACCATCAAGGATCCTGCAAGTGGTTGGATCATCAACTGAGTACACGCAAAGTTCCTCTGACCATACAAGCAATAGGAGCATTATTGTCCATTCAAGGAGGGGATAATGTCATTATTCTGATATGAATGGATGATAATCATGGGATAGCTAGGGCGCAATACGCCAAAATTGATATCAGATATGAGTATTTGAGTGCCTCAAGATGAGGTGATATGGGATTAACGGGTTTTATTGTATAACGATTTTATTATTTGGTTTGCCTCTAAACAAGGCGATGTTGACATTCAACAATTACAATTTAATTCACCTACAATTAAGGCGATAGAAAATTTGAGATTAACCAGCTGAAACAAGGAGAATTGGTGGAACTGAATAGTCCAAGCTATGAGAGTGGTATCGTCCAAGCTGCTGTAATATAAGCAAGATGGGCGATTAAGAGGAGGGTTGTTGTTAAGTAAGTTAAGAAAAGCGGAATAGGAATAATCCGCGGTATTAAGCATATTGAATAAAAGAGGTCGTGGGAGCAAGTGCTCCATATTTTTCTATATTAGTTATTTTCTGTTGTTTGAGGACAACAATCATTATATCGTTAGTCCTGATTGCTCAGTGGGTCAAACCCTGAGCAAATTCCATTGGCGTATCTATTTATACTGCCAATTTTATAACAGCATAAGTTGCAGTATTTTGGTTGAGCAAATAATCAAGGTTATGAGAAGCAAAAGAAATGCTAAGGGCTTCAAGCAATTTTCCCCTAAGTTCCTGATACAGAAGCTCAACATGCTTGTTGTTACCAATTGCCAATTCAGTAGACAAGATTGTTAATTGATAAAATTGGCTAATTTAAAAAAGGAACTTGGGGAGAATATCTGACTTAATTAGGAATGATTGATCTAAATCAAGGGAAATTGCTTCATTGGGCTTATGAGCAACCCCTGAATTTAGAACTGATGGAGCCAAGTCCAATAATGATTCAAAAATCAAGCTTGACAGAAGGGGAATTAGAATTTTAGGCTGAGAATTTATTGAGGATACGCCCAACCCTATTTCTTCTTCAAAAATAGGTACCATTGCAGGGAGCGCAAATGAAGAGATAACTTAATCAAGTTGACTTGGGGTTTAGACCTGGCTTGAAGGGATGGAATACCTCTTTGGGCGGTTTGTGACATCACTCAAAAAAGAGAGGCGTTCATTTCAGATAAATTGCCAGGATTTGCTCGTACCATGAAGTATTGGAAGAGGACATTTTGAGATGATAATCTGGTCAAGTGGGGGATGTGTGTAAATTTTATATAACCACATTATCCAGCTTGGGATTAATTAAGCTTCAAACTCTTTAAATTAATGGTTCACATATTTTAATTTAGCTTATTGATTAAGCTTTGGATGACATTTTAATTATGTCATCTAGATGGCAATAATAACTGACCAAATGGTTGATCATAATTCTCATAGGATTATATCCAATGATAATTACAGTTGCAATTTTGTAGGGGATTGCTGCTGACAATTTGGAGATGAGTAAATTAGCTTGAAATGGGCAACTACTCATGGGAAATTGTTGGGTTTGGTAGCTGACATGTGAGCTGATATGAATGGCAATTTAAATATGCTATTCCTCATAAATATCAGCTGGAATATTTCCCAAAATTGAACCAATATTTCTTTTTTGTTGGCTAGGCATGCCAAGACCATCATGGTTACCACAATCTACCCCTAAACACATGTCCTCTCATAATTCCACCTATAAATATTCCCTCATCTTAAGATTAATAAACACCTTAGACTAAGATAAACCTTAGACCTATATCTTATATTTATTATGTTTTGTAGTTTATCTTTTTCTTGTGAAGAGAGTCCTTGTCTAAGTGTCAAAGCCAGAGTGAGGCCAAAGTCACTTAAATTATTATATCTTGCCATAGTGAGGCCAAAGTCACTTGATTTTTTATATTGCCAGAGTGAGTCCTGTCGGGATTTTTGCCCAGATTCCCAGCCTGCTAGATTATCTGGTATTGCTAGGGGAAAATTCCCTAAGGCGAAGTGAATTGGAAATTGGTTGGCCAAATTTTGGAGGAACTATGTTCAGGGGATTTTGGGATATTCACCTGGTCATATCTATCAGGGATCAATCCAGATGAATACTTAAGATCTCATCGGGTGGAGTGGCTGACAAAATAGGGGCATCTGATAGTGATTAACTATCAGGTATACCAATTGGGATTGGTCAGGTTTCATCACCAACTGATTGGGAATGAATAGTGAGTTGCGAGGCAATTGATGCTGACTGCAACTAGCAAATCAAATGGTTAACGAAGTGACCTGCCAAAATTGGTAATAAGTCCAATTACCTAAGCAGGTCACTAGCCAATTATGGTTGGTTCGCTTGGATCAAGAGGAAAACGTTAGGGATCGTTTTCTGATTCTTTCTGTTTGAGGTCTTGAGGATATCCAATGACGGAATCTTAGCCAGGATGAGGAAGACCATCGCTGCTGAGATGAGGAAAGGTGATTTAATGGCAATGGCTGCTGTTTCATCAAAGAGGTGTCAACTGAGGGTTAGACAGCTGAATCCCCTACTATATAAAATTATTTTAGGTAGGTTGACCTTGGGACAAAATATACCACACTGAGAATGTTTTCTAGCCAGTAGAGGTTTTTTACTCAAAACCTGCACTAGAGGTGGAAGCAGTTTTACCTGCTCAGCTAATCACGTTTCCCCTACTATATAAATATCTAGGATTTACTATAATAAAAAACATTTTTATTATCAACATTATAATCTACATTATTATAATCTACAGTAATATTGTCAATTTGGTGTATAATTAGACTATCAGCTTCTATTGTGTCGTTTTATCTCAAGGAAATTATTGCAGAAGGCAATAATTGGAAGACTATCAGAGAGATTAGTAAAGATCCAAGTGGGGATTTAGAGATGAAGGAACCACAATCAGTGATAGCTGCCAAATGTGTGTTGGGCTGAGAGAGACTGTCACCAGGGTATCTTAACAAAGATTGGGTGGACAAGAATATAGGGAATGAATCCCTACAAGTATGACTTACAGAGTATTTAATTGGATGTACTGGCTGAAGCGTTGGTCCTAATAATAGTTCAATCTCAACTACAGATAATAGTCTCCATACTATTATTGTTTAATACATTCTATACAACGCGACAAAGTACATGAAGAAATCGAACCTGTGAAGTGAAAAGTTTACTGGTTGATGGCTGATAATCAATACCTAAGTAAATATTACAATTTGGTGCTCACTACAGGGGTAGTTGAGTAAAGAATCTATTTATAAAGTCATATAAAGAAGAAATGCGCAAGCTGTGGACTGAGATTGCCACTGTGAATCAGAATGCCTTAAACTCAGTGGATCATCAGGAGTTCACAGCCTTGAAAGAACGAGTTGCCAAGGTGGAGGAAGGAGTAGAAAATGTAGCCAACTTCAGTAACAAGTTGCTTGGCAAAGTAAACTCTTAGAAGAAGAAAGAAGGGGACCTTGTTCAAAAGGTCCTATTCCTGAAAATGGAGTGAGAAGCAGATCGCGTTCATTTAAGAAAGTTCAGTGTGGATATTGAGAAATTGATCAAAGAAATGGAGGACTTGGAAGCTCACAGATGTGCTTGTGAGCTCAATATGGCCAGTGATGTCAAAGAGAGAAGTCCTTGCATTATACTTGGGAAGTCGAATACCTTAAGAAATATACCACCCACCTTTAATGCCATTTTGGAGATGATGCCTGAAGTCTTTCCACAAGTTAGCCAAGTAGCTGAACTGAGAGAATTGGCCTAAATTGAATCAGAGGAATTTAGAGCAACGCTGAAATTGCCAACATTCCATTGGGATAACGCCCCAGCGCTTTTCCTATTGTTTGACATGACTATGAATGGCTACGGGGATTGTCAAAAGGCGTTGACAGTCATGAACTGCCTGGACATCAACTGTCAAAACCTAGTGTTACCTCACCTGGAGGGGGACAGCTGGTCGTATGCTGAGGCAAAGGCGGCCATAAAGAAGGAGTTCAGAGGTCCAAAACGCATGTCAAAACTCAAAAAGAATTTATGGGAATTCAGTTTCATAAAGATGAGTCTCTTGCTAGCTTCGCGGGTTGATTTTACCAGGAGTCACAGATCCTGGCCAGAAAACAGTATTAGTTGACTTTGATGCTAGAATCGCTTTGCAAGCGGCCCTTCAGCCCTATTAAAATTTACGTTGAATGACTTCTTTCATATTTGCAATGGAGATAACTACCTCACAAATGGTAGACAATCTGAAGATTTTGGGAGCGACGTTCAATGCCCCAAATAGAAGCTTCAAGTCAAATCCGGTACAAAATTCAAATCCCACGAAGGGAAACAAAGGAGCAAAAGAGGCTACCAACTGAGCTGTACCAGGAAATATGCCCAAAGAATTCAGATGGTTAATCAAAAAAAGAAAAAGGTCTGCTATCAGTGTGGTAGGAAAGGACATTTTGCCATACACTGCAAAAAGCTGAAGGATCATATTAAAGTGGTCCAGGCTAAAGAGACAGCAGCTGCCAAGGATTCAGGAAAAGGGCCCATGCCTAGACAAGAAACAGTCTAGTGTGGCGGAGAAACCTGTTCCTACTGATACTATGAATGAAGAAATAAACATTAGTGATCTGTTTGCAGACAACGAGCAGGATCAGCTTTACCAAGTGGTCAGTATGGATGTGAATGTTGTGACCAGGGCTGGGGCAAATAGGATTGACCCCGAGATAATTCAGGAATTTGCCCGGCCATACGCCCAACGACTGATGTTGAAGATTTGAACTGCCAAGAATCCTTAAGAGTTTTCAGATGTCCGTTTAGATGAGGCTAATCTGTCTATCCCCCTCAGCGCAATAAAGGAATCATTTCCTGAATTATTGGCGCAGATTAATCACACCCTAGATTTGGTTAATAACGCCGCCATTCACTCAGTAAATACTATATTACAATACTCTGAGTGTACATATATATAGATATTCAAGTGAATCAAGTGAGGGTGAGGGCGATTGTCAACAGTGGAGCGCCCATAAATATTGTGCCGACCAAGCTGGTGAAGAGGATGAAGAATTCGCTGGACTTGGAACACAATAGAGAATATGGAACAGCTGAGCTGAACACCACCATTTCTTGTGAAGTGTATAGTGTGCTGCCACTGCGATTTGGGTTGTTGGTGGTATCTGCGCCAGCAATAGTTTTGGCGAACCAAAACTATGACATCCTGATTGGAATGGAGTTCTATGGAAGTACGGAGTTAAATGTAATTTTTGAGGATAATATGTTGACCATCCTGGGTCAGACATTACCATTGGTATACCAGGAGGACGGTGAAGCTCCATTGAATTAAAGAAACAACTTCTTTAATCTGATATACAATGATGGCATTGTACTGATTCAATATCAATTAGTTGGTAGGAAGTGACGCGAGATGCCGGCGGAAATCCTAGAAAACTGGGCAATTTCATTAAGGATCAAGAAAGAAAGGATCATATTGGCCAGATCGCAGATAATAGTTGACACAGGGTTGACATTGGAGATACCTGAGCTATTCTATGGGAAGGTCAAAGCCCTGGAAGAAGTCCAGAGTGGAGCCATGGGTGGCTCACGGGATAATAATGCTGGGCAATGGAGAAATTTGAGTTCTCCTGGAGAATTTGAGCTAAAAACTGATGAAGATCAAGAGGAATCAGATCATCGCGTTTATTCATTTGATCCTGATGGCTGAATTGAGATGATTCCACAATTTTGGGTCTCTTGATTAGATGGGATTACCGGCTAGGGTAGCCAAAAGCATCAACCTATTGGTTGATCGTGAGCAGCTCACTGATCTTTTGGAAGGCCAGCAGGAGGAGGTGCTCAAACTATTCAAGAAATATTGGAAAGTGTTCACTCAGAACACCACAATATGGGATGTGCACAAGATGTAATTCACAAGGTTGACACTGGGGAAAATTTGCAAATCATGATGAGACTGATTCGATGGTCAAAAGTGGCTAAAGCGGTAATGGAAGATGAAATCAGCAAACTAGTGAAGCATGGGCTTCTAGTTCCATCATTGAGTCCCTGGGTGAGTCCAATTCTAATTGTGAAGAAGAAGGATGGATTGAACCTGGTGGTGATTGACTACTGGAGGCTGAACAAAATTATGAAAAATGATTTGTATCCCCTACCAAGGATTGACGATGCGCTGGATCATTTAGAAGTGAAGTATTTCTAGGCAATGGATCTAATCTCAAGATATTGGCAGATCAACTTGCCAGAAGAAGACCAAGAAAAATGTGCGATTATCACTGCGCAGGGGTTATACCAGCCAACGAGGATGCCCCAGGGTCTATGCAATGCGCCTGCAACGTTCCAGAGGGCCATGGATGCTATAATGAGCGACTTAAAGTTGTCATGCATCCTGGTATACTTGGACAATATAAACGTGTTCAGTAGGACGTTTGCTGATCACCTACACCACTTGGAAGAAGTATTCAAGAGACTGTCCGCGGCTAATCTGAAGATTAAGCCAAGGAAGTGCCACTTCTTCAAGAAAGAGTTGGAATACCTGGGATTTGTGATCAACTCAGGTGGATTGCAGCCAAAAACTCAGATAAAAGCAGTTATAGAGTGTATGGCTTTACCAAAGAGTGTCCAAGACATCCAAGTATTCCTTAGGATGGTCAAATACTATAGAAGATTTATTTGGGACTTCTCCCAAAAGCCAAGCATTTATTTCATTTATTAAAGGATCTGAAAAAAGGATTTGTATGGAATGAAGAGGCTCAGGACTCCTTCAATGAGTTACGCCAGTATTTGATGAGACTCACTGATTCTGAAATATCCAAACTTCAATAAGTCTTTATCATTCAAACTGATGCTTCATTGTTGGTGATTGACGCCATACTGATCCAAGTAGACGAACTTGGGGATGAGCATCCGGTGGCATATGTGAGCTGGACACTCTCAGCCACTGAGAGGAACTACACGTGACTGAAGTGGGAATGCCTTGCAGTCATATATGCATGCAAGCAGTTTTGGGTGTATGTCCATTGAACGCACTTCAAAGTGGTTACAGACCACTCCTCATTGTGTTGGCTCCACAATTTAGGAGAACCAGAAGGATGACTAGCCCAATGGGAACTTAAGCTTCAGGCTTACAATTATGAGATAGTCCATCAATCAGGGGCTTCTCACCAGAACGTGGATGGCTTATCGCGGTTGCCAATGGTCTAGTTGGTATACCCACAGGTGGATGAGCTATTCCAGAGAATGGTCAAAGGAAGAATTGGGGATGAGCCTCAAGAAATCCAAGGTGTGCTTCAAAAAGCAATGGAAAACACCAATACTATGAAGGACAAGTATTCAAGATAATCAACGGGAAGCGGCAATTCTTCCTGAAATGTCAGAAAGAGCAGCGATTGTACAGCGCTCACAAGGTTATCGGGCAGAGGCCTAAGTAAAACAACTAACAATATTCGCCAGTATTATTACTGGGAATTAATTTAACTATGATTCACGGATCATCTGGCTTGTTGTGTGGAGTGCCAGCTGCACAAACCACACAAGAATAAAAATGTATACTGACTGATCCGCCCTGGATTTGCCTGGCACATGGTGTCCATCAACGTGATGGGACTGCTGGCGATGAGCACAGGGGAGTCAAGTACATCATAGTTGCCATCAACCATCTGACAAGATGGGTCAAAACGAAAACTCTAACCATAGTAGACGCTACCAGTACTGTGAGATTCATCCTGGATCAAGTAGTATAATGGCATGGATGTCTGCAAGTACTGCTGAGTGACAATGGGACCAACTTCACATCTCATGTGATTCTGAGGCTAAACAAGATAATGGGGATCTGAGGAGTCATGTCAGTACCATACCAGCTGGAGATGAATGTACTGGTAGAATGGGTCAATGGGATGCTGGCCGCGATGCTAAGGAAGCTAGTCACAGGGAGAACTTCCGTGTGGGAACAAGCCTGAGTTTGGTGACATTTGCCTAAAACATTAGTTATCTTATGGCGACGGGAAAGACGCAGTTTGAATTACTATATGAAAGATTGGCTGCGTTGATGCTGATATTATATTTGGTGGTGGAACCAACATCAGGGATGAGTACTGAGCAATACTTGAACTGACTGATGAGTATCCTGATTAATATGCAATCACAAGCATTTGATACAACCTTGAAGAAAAGGATACCATTGAAATCAACAGATGATAAGAACTGACTGGCATTAGAAGAATATCAAATAGGGGAAAGAGTCACCTATTGCGATATGCATGGTTAAAGACAAAGAAATAAATAAAATGCATTGTGGTTGGGTCTGTTTGAAGTAATTGCCAAGATGGCAACTGATGCTTACTCCATCAAGAATCTCTTGGATGGAAGAGAGTTGTAAATCAAGTCCACTCTAAGTATCTAAAGCATTGGATGAGGAAAAAATAAAAGAGTTCCCAAAGGACCGATGAACCAAAAAGTTGGTTATGTTCTGATGACTAGGTCAAGTCTGAAAAAAGGACCTCTGAACCAATAGCGATGGTTAAGTCAAAAAAAGGACTTCTGAACCATGGAAAAATGGTAGGTTTAAGTACCCAGGACCCAGTTTGGGGAAAAGATGGACCTCTGAACTGAAATAAGGTCAAGTCCCATAGTAAAAAAAGAAGAATAAAGATAAAAAATCAATAAAAAAGATTTTGAAAAAAAGATTTTAAATTGCATAGATAAAAAAGCCGATATATTTTTATAATTTTTACCTTTATTGATAATCCTCAGTATGGAAATAATTCCGCCTATGTCAACTCTTGGGGAGGGAGGATGGTTCACAGTAGGAATAAACAGCCCATCAAAATTAATATGCGATCAGATGCTTGCAAGGGCGAGACCCACATGAAACCAAGTTTATTGAGTGGACACTGAGCCCTGAGAAAAAGTGACTAAGGGAAGGGAAATTGAAATGTCAGAAGATGCCAATTGCAAAACCCTGGAGCGGGGAGGAAAGCAGCAATAAAGAAAGAGGCAATTGGCAAATAACCCTGAGTAATCCTGATATGGCACCAAAGCTGGAAGATTTGTCCTGAGCGCCTGCCAAAGGGCTTCATCAAGGGCACTGGACATGTGGGCTGGCAATAGAGAAAGAATACTTAATGGGAGTTGCTAAATAATGCCCCCTATTAACACCATCAGTGAAAGATACCGATGGGAAGCTCCGGAAAAGAGGTAGCTGTGCAGAGAGCAGATTGCATCCTGCAAGCGGCGACTATGAGCTTCACAGAAGCTAAAAATGAATGACCGGTGGAAACCAGGTGAGGCTGGAAGCTTCATAGACCAACTTCAAAGAACTTGGCCAGCAAAGCGAAGAGCATAAGCGGCAGTATCCTGATCCAGAAGGTTATCCAGATCAGAGGGATTCAGCATTAATGTCAAAGCCTTGGTAACTTGAGCCCAGAGAGCAGCGTAGGGGAGCTCAAAGTGTATGATGTTACCAATTGAGAGCTCAGAAACCAGTACAGCGGGTTTGTAAAATTGACCAAGTTGGAAGAGGAACTCAGGGAGCAGGTCTGACCTGACCAGGAATGAATAATCCAGAGAAACTGGCATAATCTTGGAGCATCTACAACGATGTTCAGAGCATTAGTGAAAGGAGAAGAATCCAAAAGGGTTTTGAAGTCCAACTTTGGAATTGAATGCAGAGGAAGAGTCAGCTGAGAGTTGTTAAAAATGATGGCCAGCCTGGTTTCACAGGGATTAGTTACCATTCCCAGTTATTCGAAAGAAGGACTAGCCACTTGCACCAGACTAGGCGTATGTGTCCTGGAAGGACCATAAAAGAGGTTCAGTTGAGCATCTTGACTCATCTGCTGGAAGAAACAGAGGTCTGGATCAGACAAACTATTGAGAAGCTGCTGGTAGCAAGATTCAGAATTTGACATATGAGCTGATGAGAGGGGGATGTCAGACTTATATAGAAGTTGACATTATGCACTCTATAATCCATTAGGCTCCAATTTCAGGGAAATCAATCTCAAAATTATGAGATAAGCTTTCCAAGGGAAAATTAGGAATGACTTACAGCCAAGAAGTTATGAGCAAAATAACATAGGTGAATAAAAAAGTATTCTTAATCAAGCTGCAAAACAAAAATTGATGGATAGAGTCTCCTGTCTAGGATGAGGAGAGAAAATCAGGAAATTAAGGATGCCAGACCAAGAATCCTGAATATGACAGAGGGTCATATATTCTGAGAGGGGGGAAAACTGGATTCCGGGACTAATATCAACATGAGTAAATCAATCAGCCCAGCACAACAGAAGGTCGTGGGGACTGCACTCTGAGAAGGTGGTAGTGAGGAGGAAAAGGAAGAACGCCATATACTGAAGGTCATCCTGAGCAGCGTTGAGTATTGATGAGTGTACTCCACTTGAACCAAAGAAGTAAATGACCAGGTGTCCAAAGCAGTGTTCTCATGCCCCGGTCCTTTTCTCACTGGAAATCTAGGCAAGAGGGGGGATGTATTCGGATTTTTTCCCATATTCCCAGCCTGCTAGACTACCTGGTATCACTAGGGGAAAATTCCCTAAGGCAAAGTGAATCAGTAATCAGTTGGCCAGTTTTGGAGGAACTATGTTCAGGGAATTTTGGGATATTCACCTGGTTGTATCCATCAGGGATCAATCCGGATGAATACCTAAAATCTCATCGGGTGGAGTGGCTGATGAAATAGGGGCATTTGATAGTGATTAACTATCAGGTGTACCTTTTGGGATTGGTTGGGTCTCATCACCAACTGATTGGGAATGAATAGTGAGTTGCGAGGCAAGTGATGCTGACTGCAACTAGCAAATTAATCAGTTGGTGAAGTGACCTGCCATAATGGGTAATAAGTCCAACTACCTAAGCAGGTCGCTATCCAATTATGGTTGGTTCGCTTGGATCAAGAGGAAAAAGTTAGGGACACGTTTTCTGACTCTTTCTGTTTGAGGTCTTGAGGATGTCCAACGACGGAATCTTAGCCAGGATGGGGAAGACCATCGCTGCTGAGATGAGGAAAAGTGATTTAATGGCAATGGCTGCTGTTTCATCAAAGAGGTGTCAACTGAGGGTTAGACAGCTGAATCCCCTACTATATAAATCTCTAGGATTTACTATAATAAAAAACACTATTATTATCATCATTATAATCTACATTATTATAATCTACAGTAATATTGTCAATTCAGTGTATAGTTAGACAATCAGCTTCTACTGTGTTGTTCTGTCTCAAGGATATTATTGCAGAAGGCAATAATTGGAAGACTCTCAGAGAGAAGTATAAAGATCCAAGCGGGGATCTAGAGATGAAGGAATCACAATCAGGGATAGCTGCTGACTGTGTGTTGGGCTGAGAGAGACTGTCACCAGGGTATCTTAACAAAGATTGGGTGGAAAAGAATATAGGGAACAAATCCCTACAAGTACAACTTACAGAGTATTTAATTGGAAGTACTGGCCAAAGCGTTGGGCCTAATAAATAGTTCAATCTCAACTATGGATAATAGTCTTCATACTATTATTGATTAATACATTCAATACAACGCGATGAAGTGCACAAGGCAATTGAACCTGTACATTAAAAGGGTTACTGGGTTGATGGCCAATAATCAATCCCTAAGTAAATTTTTACAAGGCCAAAGTCAATTATATTATTGTCTGCCAGAATAGGGACAAATCTACCCATTTATCAAAATTTGACTAAGCTAATTGCCTTCATACAATTAGCAAGTTTGTGTTTATATTCAAAACAGTAGTTAAGCGAACCTGTGCGCCAGTGAAAACCCATCAGTTTTTACAATACCCTTTTTCCTATATTTTCAGCAAGAAAAGGACTGGGGTAGGAGAACAACTCTTTGGACACTTGGTTGAATACTTCTTTTGCTCAGGTGGAGTATTATCACCAATACTCAACGCTTCTTGGGATGACCTTTGGCATGCAGCTCTCTTCCTCTTCCTTCTCAATACTGTTTTCTCAGAGCGCGGTCTCCATGATCTACTGTTGTGCTGGGCTGATTGATTTACTTGTGATGATATTAATCCTGGGATCCAGGTTTTCCCCCATCATGGCATATGGCCTGCTGTCATATTCAGGATTCTTGGTCCAGCGTCTTCAATTCCTCTGATTTTCTCCTAATCCTAAACAGGAGACTCTTGTCATAAATGTCTGTTTTATGGCCCAGATTAAGAATGCTTATTCATGTTCGCCCTTTTTATTTTTCTCTCATAATGTCAGGAGAGTGTCTATAACTCTCCTGTTCCCAGCGTGGCAGTGCGCGGTGCACAAGACCATCTCCAGGATCTAGCCATTAGAATAAAGTTAATTATTGTCCAATAAAGGGTGCCAGAGCAAAAATAATTTAAGCAAAGAAATGCTAGAATGAACTAGCCAAAAGTATCATGGTGCACAGTGAGTGAAGGGGTAAATGACCCAAGTTGGAGGGGACCTGGGAGGACTAATGGTGCGCGATTTGAGAATTGGATTGTGTTTAGGATGGCAAGGTTAACGGAGCATGAGACCTCCTTGAAGAGGTTTGCTTATAGGATTGTAAAAAAAGCATAAAGTAAACGGTATATGGGGAAAAAGCTTATTGTAGGAAGTTGACCAACAAGGAATGTTGGTCAGGAAAAATGTATTTAAACTCAGATAAGAAAATTGGGGTTATGCTGCAGTGGGCCCAAGCAGCGACTCACCAATAGGGCAATACTGCCATCTGAGTTATTAAAATAGGCTGAAACAAACTTCACTTGAGTTATCGACTGAAGTTGGATTTGACCTAAGTGCGTTATCTCATAGCTGGAATGGGTTTCAAACCCTTAGACTGAAGTAAGTGAATTGAACCATCCGCCTTAATATGGTAGATAGTTCGTTTTAACGCTTGAGCTACTGTCAGGGGCTGGGCACTTGGCACCCCACTAGGACCAACCTGAGCATATTTTGCCCTTACCCAGCGCTGGTCTAGAGTGTGCTTTAGGTCTGGGAGGCCCTGTAGCTTAACCTTTTGGGCCTCCAAGCGCCCAGCTTTGTCCTTGGGGTTGACCCCCACTATGATGTCATGGGTACATGACACATAACCTCTTGGCTCATGTCATGCTTAATTCTTCTCTTGGAGAGCTTATCTCATTAATTTTGAGATTAATTTCTCCAAAATTTGAGCTTAATGGATTGTAGAGTGCATTATGTTGACTTCCATATAAGTCCAACATCCCCCTCTCATCCAGCTCATATGTCAAATTCTGAGTTGCGGTGCCAACAGATACTAAACAGTTTGTCTGATCAAGATCTTCTGCTCTTCCAGAAGATGAGTCGAGATTTGCACTGGAACCTCTTCTATGGTCCTTTCAGGAATCATACATTTAGTCTGGCACCAGCAGCTAGTCCTTCCATGGAGCTAATGGAAACAATAACCAACCCTTCAGAACCTAGCTAGTGATCGTTTTGAACAACTTGCAGCTGATTTTCCCTCTGTAGTCAATTCCAGAGCTGTATTTTAAAAACCCCTGGATTTGGCTCCTTTTGCAGATGCACCAAACATCATAGTGTATGCTCCTGAGATTATGCCCTTCGCTCTTGATCTCTCCTTTCTTTCCAGGTCAGACTTGCTTTCTGAGTTCCTCTTCTAACTCAGACAATACTACAGACACACTGTCTTAACTACTGAGCTCACCATCAGTAACAGTATTCATTTCAAACTCCCCTACGCAGAATTGAGGATCCAAATCACCAAGGCTTTATCCCTAGCTCTGAATCCCTCCAACCTTGAGAACACCCTAGATTGGGATAATGCCATTTATGCTCTTTGCTTTGCCAGCCAAATTCTTCATAGTTGGTCCATGAAGCTTCCAGCCTCTCGGGTTCCATCATTCCTTCTGCTTCAGCTTCTGTGAAGCTCATAGTCATCACTTTCAGGATGCCATTTGCTCCTTGCATGACTATCTCCTTTCTGGTACTTCCTATCAGTATCTTCCGCTGATGGCTTTGCTAGGGGGCATGATTCAGCAACCCCCATCCAGTATCCCTTGTTCACTGCTGGCCCATATGTCCAGTGTTCTTGACAAAGCCCATCAGCAGGAGCTCAAGACTAATATTTCAGCTCTGGTACCCTATTGGGATTACTTGGGGTTATTTGCTGACTGCCTCTTTCTATACTGTTGCTTCCCTCCCCACTCTGGGGTTTTGCAATTGGCTTCTTCTGACATCTCAATTTCTATTCCCCTAGTCGATTTCTCACAGGGATCTGCATCAGCTCAATAAACTTGGTTTCATGTAGGTCTAGCCCTCACTAACATCCAATCTCACATAGATTTTGATGTGTTATTCATTACTAATGCGATCCATCCTTTCTCCCCCAAGAGGCAACATAGGCAGAATTATCCTCATATCAAGGATAATCAATAAAAAATTAAAAATTATAAAAATATATCGTTTTTTATATGCAGTTTATAATAACTTTTTCCAAATATCTTTTTTTGATCTTTTAATTTTTTTCTTTTTTCCATGGGACTTGACCTTGTTTTGGTTCAGCGGTCCATCTTTCTTTATTTTTTCCCCCAAACTGGGCCCTATGTATTCATAATCCTACCAGTTTTCTATGGTTCAGAGGTCCTTTTTTCAGACTTAACCATCTAGATTAGTTCAAGAGTCTTTTTTTGGATTTGACCTAATTATCCAGACATGACCAACTTAATCGTTCATCAGTCCTTTGGGAATTTTTTTTCATCGATCTATTGCTTCAAATAATTAGCATGGACTCAATTTACAAATTTTCCATTCAAGATTTTTGATGGATTAGGCGTCAGTCGCCATATTGGTGATAATCTCAAACAGGCCTGACCACAATGCATCCAGTTAGTTTATTCTTATGAAACCATGCATATTACAATAGGCCACTCTTTCACCTATTCTATATTCTGCTAAGGCTGGTCAGTTCTTATCATCCATCAATTTTGCTTGTATCCTTTTCTTCAACATAATATTGAATGCTTGTAATTTCATCTCAATTAGGATATTTGTCAATCAGGTGAAGTACTGTTTGGCACTCATCCCCAATGTTGGATCCACCACCAAATAAAAAATCAGTAGCAATGCGGCCTTTTTCCCATATAATAATTAATGCGGCGTTTTTACTATTGCTGTATAATGACTAATATTGTAGGCGAACGTCACTGAACTCAGGTATGTTCCCCACACAGAAGTTCTTCCTGCGACCAGCTTCCTCAGCGTCATGGCTAGCATTCCATTCATTCGTTCTACTAGTTCATTTGTCTCCAGCTGGTAGGGTATAAACACAACTCCTCTAATACCGATTATCTCATTCAGTTGCAGGATCACATGAGACATGAAGTTTGTTCCTTTATTGCTAAGCAGGACCTGCGAGCATTCATATATATACTATTTGATCCATGATGAACTTCACAGTGATGGTAGCATCTAATTTTGCCAGGGCCTTTGTCTCAACCCATCTCGTCAGATGGCCAATGGTAACTATAATGTACTTGACTCCCACTGTGCTCATCATCAGCAGTCCCATCATGTCGATGGACAATGTATTATAGGCAAATCCAGGGCGGACCAGTCTGTATTCAGTTTAATTCTTATGTGGCTTTTGCAACTGGCACTTCACACACCAAGCCAGATAGTCCGCAACATCATAGTTGATGGACTCCCAGTAGTACTGACATATATGATCAGTTGTTTTTCTCAGGCCTCCATGCCTGACAACCTTATGAGCGGCTTGAACAATAGCTTTTTTCCAATAGCTTTGGGAATAGTAACTACTTTCCATTAATCATCTTAAATACTTATCCAACCATGGTCTCAGTGTATTACATCACTTTTCGAAACTACCTTGTATTTCTTGGGACTCATTCCCGATTTCTCCATTGACCATTCTCTGGGGTAACTCATATGCCTGTAGGTATAGCATCTAGACCATTGGTAACCGCAATAAGCCACCTGCGTTCTGGTGAGAAGCCTCACTTGGTTGAAAATCTCATAATCATAAGCCTATAGCTTAAGTGCCCATTGGGCCAGTCATCATTTCTGGTTCTCTCAAATTGTGGAGCCAACACAACGAGGAGTGGTCTGTCACCACTTTGAAGTGCATTCCATGGATTTACACCTGAAACTGCTTACAGGCATAAATGACTGCAAGGCATTCCCGCTCAGTTATGGTGTGTTTCCTCTCAGTGGCTGAAAGTGTCTGGCCCACATATGCCACCGGATGTTTGTCCCCAAGTTCATCTACTTGGCTCAATATGGCGCCAATTGCCATTAATGAAGTATCAGTTTGTATAATAAATTCTCAATCAAAATTTGGATATTTCAAAATTGGAGAATATATCAGGTACCTGCGTAGCTCATCAAAGGATTCCTGCGCTTCCTCATTCCATATGAAAATCTTTTCTTGGATCCTTCAAAAGATGGAATAAGGGCTTGTCTATTCAGGAAAAGTTCTAAAATAAATCTTATGTAGTATCTGACCATTCCAAGGGACAAAAGGATGTCTCAGACACTCTTTAGCACAGCTATCCATTCTATAACCTTTATCTTCTGGTCTTGCGGCTGCAATCCAAAGAGTTGCTTTAAATCCCAGATATTCCAACTCTTTTTTTTAAGAAGTGGCACTTCCTCAGCTTAATTTTCAGGTTGGCTGCGAACAGTCTCTTGAATACTTCTTCCAAGTGGTGTAGGTGATCAGCAAACGTCCTACTGAACACGTTTATATTGTCCAAGTATACCAGGATGCATGACAACTTTAAGTCGCTCATTATAGCATCCATGGCCCTCTGGAACGTTGCAGGCGCATTGCATAGACCCTGGGGCATTCTCATCAGTTGGTATAACCCCTGCGTGGTAATAATTGCGCATTTTTCTTGGTGTTCTTTTGGCAAATTGATTTGCCAATATCTGAGATTAGATCCATCATGGAGAAATGCGTCGCTTCTCCCAATCAATCTAGTGCATCGTCAATTCTTGGTAGGGATATAAATCCTTCTTTGTAATCTTATTCAGCTTTCAGTAGTTGATCACCACCCGATTGTTGCCATACTTTATCTTCACAATTAGAATTGGACTCACCCAGGGACTCAATGATGGAACTAGAAGCCCATGCTTCACTAGTTTGCTTATTTCATCTTCCATTACCGCTTTAGCCACTTTTGGCCATCGAATCAGTCTCATCATGATTTGCAAATTTTCCCCAGTGTCAACCTTGTGGATCACATCTCTCACGCATCCCAAATTGTGGTCATCCTGAGTGAATACTTCCCAATACTTTTTGAAAAATTTGAGCACTTCCTCTTGCTGGACTTCCATCAGATCAGCGAGTTTCTCTCAATCAACCAATAGGTTGATACTCCCAGTTACCCCAGCCAGTAATCCCATCTCATCAAGAGTCCCAAAACCATGAAATCTCCTCAATTCAGCCATCCAGTTAGATGAACAAATGTAATGATATGATTCTTTCTGATCTTCATTGGTTTTTCACTCAAATTCACCAGGACAACTTGAATTTCTCCATGACCTAGCATTATTATCCCAGGAGCCACCCATGGCTCCACTCTGGACTTTCTTCCAGGGCTTTTGACCTCTTCATAGAACAGTTCAGGTATCTCCAATGTCAACCCCACGTTGACTATCATCTGCAATCCGGCCAGTATGGTTTTCTCCTTTTTGATCCACAAAGGAATTCCCAGGTTTTCTAGGATTTTGGCCGGCATCTCTCATCACTTCCTACCAAATAATTGGTACTGAATCGGTACAATGCCATCATTGTATATCAATTTTAATGAAGTTGTTTCTCAAGTTCAACGGAACTTCACCATTCTTTTGATATACTAATGGTAACATCCAACCTGGGATGGTCAATGTATTATCCTCAAAGTTACATTTAACTCCGTATTTCTGCAGAAACTCCATCCCAATCAGAATGTCATAGTTTTAGGTTGACCAAAACTATATCTGGCGCAGATACCACCAAGGACCCAAATCATAGTGGCAAAGCACTATAAGCTCCACATGAGATGGTGGTATTTGGCCCAGCTGTTTTGTAATCCTTCTTGTGTTCCAATAAGGCGAGATCTTCATCCTCTTTACCAGCTTGGTCGAGAAAATGTTAATGGGCGCTCTTCTGTTGACAATCGCCCTCATTTATACTTAATTCACTTGTATGTCTATATACATACACTCGTAGTATTGTAAGATAGTGTTTACTGAGTGTATATTGGCATCATTAGCTGAATTGAAGGTATGAATGATTAGCGCTGATAAATCAGGTAATTATATCTTTATTGCGCTGAGGGGGATTGACAAGTTTGCCTCATATAATCAGACTTCTGTAAATTCATCAGGTTTTTCAGTGGCTCAAATCTTGTCTTCCAGTTGTCTGGCGTACAGCCAGGCAACTTCCTTGATTATCTCGGGGTTGATTCCCTTCACTCAGGACCTTGTCACTGCATTTACGTCCAAATTGACCAATTGATACAGTTAATCTTGTACATCTTCGCCCACAAACAGATCACTGATGTCAATTTCCTCATTCTTGATATTGGGGGGAACAGTCTTCTCCACAGCTCTAGATTGTTCCCCATCTAGGCTGCGGTCCTTTTCCCAACTCCTTTTTGGCAGCAGAATATTTTGCTTGGACCACATTGATTTGATCCTTCAGCTTCTTGCAGTGCACAGAAAAATGTCCCTTCATACTGCATTGGTAACAAACATTTTCTTTCTTATTTATCAATCTAAATTCTTTGGACTTATTCCCTGTCATGGTTCAGTTGTTTGTCTCTTTAGCACCTTCATTCCTCTTTGTGGGATTTTAATTGTGCACTGGATTAAATTTAAAACTTCTGTTTGGGGCATCAAAGGTTGCTCCCAAAATTTCAAACTATCTACCATTTGAGAGGTAGTATTTTTCTTTGTGAACATGAAAGACATCATGCGGTGCAAACTGAAATAGGGATGAAGGGCCACTTTTAATGTGATTCTGGCATCAAAGTCATCCAGTACCTTCGCTCCAACCAGGATTTGCGACTCCTGGTAGAACCTATCCGCGAACCTTGCTAATAACTCATCTTTATGGAACTGGATGCCCATAACATTGTGTTTGCGCTTTTACATGCACAAAGGGCTCCTGATTCCTTCATTAGGGCTGCCTTGGCCTCCGCATATTACCAGCTGTCCCACTATGGGTGGGGCAACACTAAGTTCTGACAGTCGGTGTCTAGGCAATTCATGACTGTCAACGCCTTTTAACAATCACCATAGCTTAACATAGTCATATTGAACAGTCATAAAAACACTGGGGCATTATCCCAATGGAACATTGGCAATTTTGGCGTTGCCTTATATTCTTCCAAGTTATCTATAGCCGATTCTCTAGTTTTGGCCACTCAGCTCACTTGGGGAGTGACTTTAGGCATCATCTCCAATATGGCAGCAAAAGTGGGCGGCATGTTTCTTGGGGTATTCAACTTCCCAATTATAGTCTGAGGACTTCTTTCTTCAGCATCGCTTGCCGCAAATGGCTACAATTGCACTTGTGAGTTTTTAGCTCCTTGACCTACTTGATCAGTCACTCAATATCAGTGCTGAAATTTCTCAAATGAACGTAATCTGCTTCCCACTCTGTTTTCAGGTATAAGACCTCTCAAATTAAGTCCTCTTTTTTCCTCTTTAATAAAGTTACTTTTCCAAGTAACTCATTACAGAACTCGTGACATTATTGATCCCTTCCTCCATCTAGGCGACTCATTCTTCCAAGGCTGCAAATTCTCAATGATCCGCTGAGTTTAGGGCGTTCTGATTTATGGTGGCTAACTCCATCCATATTTTTCTTAACTTTTATTTATATGACATCCTTCTAAGTTCTTCTACTCAACTACACCCCTAAAGTGAGCACCAATTTGGAAAAAAAATTTATTTAACCGAGGTAAGCCGACCAGGGGATGGACATTACCAAATATATGTAAAACTAAGGAAATAATCGACAAATATAAGAGTGAACACCCCAGGGTACTCAAGTTACCCCTGTTGCCAGCGGGACTGCCAGGTATGGGGGTTGGTGCGCTACTCTGAGGGGGTTTCCCCAGCTATGGAGCAGGTGTGTAGGAAAGGGTCCGTTTGGAGGAACCAGAGTGGGAACCACGATTCTATGAGCGCCTGTTGCCTTGGCCTCATATATCCATAGAGCAAGGCTTGGAAGTGCTCCAATAAGTGGACGTGGAACCTGTTGATAACCCCATGGATGGTTGGGACCGTGCCCTTGAACGCATCTAAGGCAATGGTGTGGATTGTCCACACGCAATGGTTATCATTAGGGAGCGGAGGGTAGATGGGATTAGTGACTCGAGCTGGAGTGCAAGGAGGCTCTTTAAGATAGATAATTCCTGCTCGTCTTGGATCTTATTCAGGCGCGCAACTTCCCACCATATGGCTTTGATTGGGGACTTGTTTCTAGGCGGTGGTGTATGGAGCTCTCCCCTCCACATACTGCGCAGGTTGCGTGGAGGGAATTGGAGCAGTCCGCTGTCCTATAGGTCCTTCTCAGGAAGCGCCAGGCGTTGGCTCTTACCCTCGGCTGTAGGAGTGGGTGGTGCGTCATTCTCCACACTGCCTTCTGTCTGGTTAAGTCGTAGGAAATGTCCAACGCAACTAGGTATTCAATTCTATTCATGGTTGGGGTCGTAGCAAGCATGTCTCTCTGGGAGTGGTTTTCTGGATTCTTAATTTGAAGTGGGAGCTGGGTAGTCCCCTTCCCTGCACAGTGCCAGGTGCTCTCTATTGTCCATCCCATGCGGCAGATGGCTCAGAGGATGCGTTTGAAGTGAGGGGAGGTTCCATGTGGGCCTGTTGCGGTGGGGCGTTTAGCAAGGTATGGTAGTAGTCTGGGTGGGCTATGTGGTTTGGTTATTTTGAGCGCCTGCGCGAAGTTAGTCCTCGCTGCCCTGGACCAGTGCTGCTGCGGGCGGTCTGGGGCAAGGACTTCCTTTATCCAGGTGCCCAGGATGCGGTTGACGCGGCTCTCAAAATCTATTAGTCCCATGCCTCTGCTGGAGCGTGGGCCAAAGAGTGTTTCCATCCATATGGGTGGATAGGATCTGGGCCACAGCCAGCCCTGGATGAGCGCGCGGATTGACGTTATGAAAATGGGTGAGAAGGCGATCGCATGGGCAGGGAACCATAGTATTGGGAGGATGAGTGAGTTAGCAACTGCTACTCGCCCCGTCAGTCCTGGGGATCTTCTCTTGAGGGATGCGACGCTGTTGGATACCCACTGTAATAGATTGTTCTCCATTGTCTCATTGGCATATCCCCCTGTTTCCAGCTTTATCCCAAAGTGGCGGACAGTGGTGGTGGGAGATGATGCGAAGGGTAAGATGAGTGGGATTTTCCTTCATATGGGGGTGTGAGGCTCAGGTGTTGTAGCCCAGTTGTTAGTGTACTTGCCTAAGAGAATTATTTCTGTTTTTCTTTTGTTGAGCGATGCGTTGATCACCATGGAATATCCCTCTAGGGTGCGTTCCAGATGTCAGGCATCATTGTTGTTAGCTATACTTGCCACGCAGTCATCTGCAAAGGCCAGTATTTTTACTGTTGGCTGGCCTTGTGCAGCTATGCCCATGAGGCTGAGTCAGTTATGCGAAGGAGTGGATCAAAACTAAAATTATACAGCAGTGGGCTGAGGGGGTCCCCCTGTTTGAGCCCTTTGTGTGGTGTGATCCTGTTAGTTAGAAAGCCAGGGCCGCATACAGCCATGGTTGCAGATTTTATAAGGAGCTTCGCCAAGCTTATGAATCTGGGTGGGAGTTTGAAAGCGTGTAGGCATTCCTCTAGGTATGGCCAACTAACGCGATCATACGCCTTTTCCTGGTCTAAGAAGACCTGGGAGTCCAGTTGCTTTGGACTGACATATGTTTGCAACAGGGTGTATATTGTTCCATATTGAGCGCCCTGGTATTAATCCAAACTGGTTGGGTGACAGGACGTTAGAGGCTATTGCGCCTAATCTGGTTGCTAAATTTTTTGTGAATATTTTTGTATCAGTGTTAGAGAGTGCAATTGGACGCCAGTTGGCCAGGTCCAATTTGTCACCCTTCTTATACAGGGTTAAGACATATGATTCATGGCCACCAGGTAGGAGGCGCGTTTCCAGCAAGCACTGGTTCATAGACGCCAATAGTAGGGGGCAATCTGTTGAAAATATTTTTTGTAAAATTCGTAGGGTATCCCATCAGGCCCTGGGCATTTCTTATGTGGTGCACCGCGAATTGTTTCCCAAAGCTCCTCCCGTGTGATAAGGGATAGTATATTGTAGTCTGGCGGTGTGCTTTGTATTTTGGCGGTATGTATAAATTCTGTGATTTTTTGTGGGTTGGTCAGCGTATTGCAGTATAGTTTGGTGTAGTAGTAGTGTACTTCCGCCTTGACCTCCTCAGGGTCAGTTGCCAAGGTGCCATCAGCCTTGCGGACCTGTGTGCATGTGAGCTGGTTGCCGCAGGAGTGGAATTGATGGAAGAATTATGTCAAGCGTGTTTTGCCTTCCTTTATGAACGTACCTTTGTTTGATACTTTGATTCTGTGCTGGTGCTCAAAGATGAGGGTGTTTAGGCGGGCGGATATTTCCGCCCATTTGCGCCCCAGTTGGGGCTATAACTGGACCTTGGGGTGTTGGGCTCGAGTTGGTCTAGTTCCACCAAGGTACGCTTAATTGTGGCTGTGCCAGTGAGTGTAATTATGTGATGTGAGATATTTAGTTTTTTTAATTAGTTCAGCTTTAAAATTCGCCCAGGTTTCGATGGGATCTGATTTGAATGGGGCTGTGAATTCTGGGTTCGTGGCCTTGTGTTTGACCCAGTCAGATATTTTGGGAAATTTTATGTTTTCTGGGTGTAGCTTCCTCCAGGGTGACGCCTATGCATGGGTTTGGGTTGACGAGAGCTGCACCGAGATGAGTCATTAGTCAGAAAAATTAATTTTTTTGTTGTGAAGTTGGAGATGTTTGATTGTTGGGATTGTGGGATGAGGATGTGATTGATGCGCTCATTGATATGAGTGCCCCCACATATGTTGGGCCATGTCATGTGGGGAAGGATTGGTGATCTGGGGTGGAGGGCATCTTGTAGGCCAAGGGATGCCTTCATTGCGCAGAATTCAATGTGCCCTGGTGGGTATCCCTTGGGGTTAGGCCATCAGTCCATGTTGGGGTTATACAGCAGTTAAAGTCGCCCAACAGGATGGTATCTGGTGGGAGGGTGTTTGTTGGGACAGTTTCAAGGAATTTTTTTCTCTCAGCTGTGGTGCACAGTGCATAGATACATGCTATTGAGATTGTTTCCTCTTGGCATATGATTGTTGCTACCAGGACTCAACCGTGTAAGTGTGATGACAAATTTGTAATTTTAGATTTTTTGTTTTTAGACAATCGCCCCACAGTGAGATGTCCATACTTATTGTGATGGTGCGACCCTGGTTGACAGGGATCCTTCTTCCCCTTTTATACAGTGGGTTTCTTGGATGGCCAAATGTCTACAAGAGGTTTTCACAGGAATTCCAGCTTTTTAGCTTGGGACATTTGAGCCCTGGCTCCCATGATGTTTAGCATCTTAATTGACACTGAGGTGCTCGTGGCGCCTCAGGAGCAGTTGGGAGTGCCCTCTGGCCCTATCCCACCGCGGCTCATTTTGGCCATGCTCCACGTCTGTACTCCAACCCTCTCAGTTTCAATGTCAGTTCCCTTGTTCTGACCCAATTTTCCACAGGAATTGAAGTTTTTGGAATTTGTGTTATCTTTTCCCACACATGTCTCATGGTGGTTCAATGCAGGGTGCTGATTGGATTCTATGATTTTAAGATTTTAATTTGGAGAATTGGGCACCACATTTTTGCCCATATTGCAGCTTAATTGTTCATCAAAGTGCTCATGATTGATGTCTCTTGGTGACTCAGGTAAGTTGCTGTGAAAATTTTCAACCTAGGCATATTGTTCTGATTGGTTGGCTCAATGTATATCTGCTATTTCCTCTTGAATTTGGCTGGGGTCAATGGATGACTCCGCGTGCGCTGCCGCCTCAGCTGCTGCACACTTGCGGGCTTTTTGTGCCGCTTTGCGTTGTTTATGTGTAACTGGGTCCACGATGGATAATGCCCATCCTCATCCCAGCGGAATGGGTGGTGGCTGTCAGTCATTCTGGCAAAGTTTTTATTAGTTTTGTCCATGGCTTCCTCACAGTAACCTGCTTCCATTAAGCCTTCCTTCATGGGGCATGCATTTTCCTTGTGTCCCAATGAACCGCAGTGGTTGCATATAGGCGGTGCACATTCCAGTGTGATTCAAAATGTGGAAGACTGTCCCCCATCCGCGAAGTGAAACTCTGCTGTATGGGGGATTCTTGATAGGTCATCTTCCACTTTGGGGAGCGGGTTGATCACGGCAATAGCTTTGCCTGTGTACAGGGTTGGCATCAGGCAAAATTATTGTAGTTCAATTTGCACAATTTCTCCATAGGCTATGAGTCCTTTGTGGAGCTCCTCCTCGATTACCTTATGAGGAAGGTTGGTAGGGAGCGAGTCAAAGGAGATGAACAAAGTTTTCGCTTTGTTCCATCTGGTGCGCGCGGTGTGCACTATTCTTTTCCCTCAGGAAGGGCAATTTTGATGCAGACTTTTGTGGCGGCATCTGTTTCTTCTGCTGTTTCAAAACCTATATTGATTCAGCTGTGGCCCATGTTGTTGGTGGCAACAAATACCGCGTGGGGGAAAAGGGAGGGCTGTGCCTCGCATGTTTTCTCACACAGGGTTGGGGACTCAGCCCAAGGATGAGTCAAAGCCTGTGTTCCACCTTTGATAGGGGTTGGTTATATTGGATGTCCATGTATTGGTCTTGTTTTGTAGCAAATTCCATAAACCCAGATGGTGTCTGAGTCTTTGGTTTCTTGGCAACTTGGGTTCCCAGTCCCCCTCCAGGGCGTTCCTTGCCCTTGAGTGCACCGTTTTGCGCACCTCTTGACACTATGCTCGCCCAGGTTGTATTAGATTTATTAAAATCGCCCATCTCCTGTTTGATTATCAGAAGTGCTGTTTGAATTGAATTGTAGTAAATAAAGTGATTGTTACAGGAAAGAAAAGCTTAGTATCAAGTATAATATTTCACGCAAAAACTTTTCTCTCTCGTTGCAATCACTTTTGCAACTTATTCAATTCAGGTCTAGTTCTAGTTTGATAATCTCACAGAGGAGATTAGTCTGAGCCCATGTCAGGTAGCAGTTGGGCAAGTAAGGTAAGAGGAGCAGGTGGTAGGCCTGCAGCCTCAAACGTTCAAAGATGCCCTGGAGAAACCAGTGGAATAGTAAAAAATAAAAAAGCAGCGGTCACTATTTCCCCAGAAATCCTCGCTTGGCAAGTGTGATGCAACCAGTACATCAACACGCCGCACTCCCAACCACTCTCATCGGTGGAATACAGAGTCTGTGTGTTTCTGGACATCCAACAAATAGCTCTATGGTAAAAATTTTGTGGGGATGTGCACACTTTTTCCTGACCGCGGTGTACATCACACCTCACTCCATGTCACGCAGTTGGCTGAACCTCAGTTTCAAAAACAAGGAGGCAGCAGACGAAGCTGCTGTGGTGCGCATAGTGATTGACTTCCCCAAAGGGCAATGGGTTGTTGAAACCAAACACACCAGATGGACAAAATCAAACCAAGTTTTCCTCACGTTTGACTTAATGCCTACTACAGTAAATGTGCCATTTTAGAGCAGCACCTGAAAGATGGTCTCACCATATACAGTGAAATACAATCTTTTTAAAATGCAACGCTTTACTCTGATGTCACACCTGTGCACCGGCAAAGCCATCGCAGTTCTGACCCCAACTGAGGAGATCGCAAAGGACCTAACCCAGATCCCGCACTCCACATATATCAATATTGAAGGGCTTACCACCCACCCTTTCCAGGTAACCGTGGGCAGCGCGCCCCCCATCTGCACACACTGTGACGCGTTTGGCCATAAGGCACATGCATGCCCCACCAAGGAGGGCATCACATTCCAAGAGCACCCCTCAGCGGACATGGCCAGCAGAGAGGTGCACTACGAACCAACCGCAAGAACCAAAGAGGTTTCCCGTGGGGAGCACAAGGCTGCTACCTAATGGTAAAACCTATTTCCCTGCAAGAGCGGAAGAAGGCCAAGCAGGCCCGCAGGGCCATGGCCAAGGAAGTGGCCAAGGTCGCCTCTGATATCCCACACTCCCAACCCCAGGAGGACATTGAAACCTTCATGGCAAAGCAACTTGGGAATCCCTCAACCAATCAGATTGGGATGCCCAAGCCAATTGGGCCACCCAATCTGAGGATCTGATGGGCGATTCAATCTCACCTGACCTTTGCAACAAGCCGCAATTGGAACCAACTTGGGGTCCAACCTACCTGAAAAGTTTTTTTGACAAAACGTTGGTGCAACAATCTCATCCACACCGCAAAAAATTTGTTCAACAGTGAGGAAACCAAAAGCAAAGGCAAAAGCCAACGCGATCCTGTCTGCTAAAATTAACAAAACTACCAATAGCGTTTCTGCAAACACCCGCGCTGCCGTGAAGGCCTGTGGGGATCTAGAGGAGGCTAGTGGGCTTGGGTGCCCACCCCCTTACACCTAAGGTGCAATGGGGGGAACCTTCACTTTAGGGACGTTAAATATCGCCTGACTCAAGGCCTCGCTGTCCCGGGCTAGGAAAATGAGTTTTTACAACAAAATTTACCCATGGATATCCTGGCCATCCAGGAGTCCCACTTTCCATGAGGTTCTGAGATTGCTTAGAAAACCATGCTCCTACCATCCCTATCCTTTTGGTCAGAGCACTGTGGGGTGCTAGTTTGGAAAAACAACTTTTTTAAATTTTTATTATTGGAATCCTTCCTCAATGGCCAAGTCCTCATTGTCACTTTCTCGTGGGCCAACGTGGCACATGCTATTGTCAACATCTATGCCCCAACCTGTGCATGAGAGCGTTGGGAATTTTTCTCGTTGATCAAATACTCCTGTTACCCCCAGACCCTTTTTGTAGTCAGCGACATGAACTGTTGGCTAAATACACCTATGGATCATTGGCCTTCCTCCTCCCACGCCCCCCAGGGTCATGTAGAACTTTGCGTTTTAAAAGCCACCCTTGGGTTAATGGATGCGCTGCTACGGCAATCCATGCTGCTCAAAAACATGATATGCCCCCACATCCACAACGGCCAATTAAGGTCAATGACCCGCATAGACCTTATCCTTACGCCGGCAAAATTCCAACCCCACATTTCCCACTTAAAAACAACAAAAATTGAATTCTCCAACCACCGACTGGTCTCAATAACCTACCACCTACCTGTCACAGTGGCTAAGGCCCCACATTGGTTTAAACTCTGTCTTCTAAATTTGCATTGCCATGATTTTTCACTTGGGTGGAATCAGCAACTTTTACAAAAAAGTTCAACACACCATTTTGCGCGGACCCCATCTCCACATGGTCAACCTTCAAAGAGGATACCATCCGCCACTCTCGCCACCTCTCCTCCTGGCGCTCATGAGCCACATCGGCCATCATTTCGCGCGCTCTGGAAGAGTTGGCACACCTGGAGTCCAACATCCCAGCTACAGGCTACAGCCCTGCATGGGGCCGAAGTGGGTGGAAGCAGCCACCCACCTCAATGCGTTTTAAAGGCAACACAAACATTGAGTTTGTGTTCAGTACAGGGCCAAACGCATTACAGAGGGCAACAAGTGCACCGCATATTTTTTAAAAAAATTTTGCACCACACCAGAGTGTGGCCTGCACACAGATGTGAAGATTGGATGATTCTGTCATGGATATGCCAGCCTAAGTGGCAATTAAAATACAAAAGTATTACTCCAAGTTATACCAATTGAACCAATTCAGCCAGCCAAAGTGGCGGAATTTTTTGACTAAACCACATCTGCACAATTTCCCAATACCTGGAAATAATGAATTTAATTACTCTGAATGAACTATGGACAGCCATCCGCGGTGCACCAAATCAGAAATGCCCAGGCCCAGATGGCATTCCATACGAATTCTATAAAAAGTACTTCAATATATATCCCCATTGCTGCTTGCCTCACTTAACCAAAGCCTGTTGGAAACGCGCCTCCTACCAGGAGGACATGAGGCCTTTACCGTCACACTCTTCAAGAAAGGGGATAAGCTAGACTTAGCCAACTGCGCCCCATTTCTCTAACAAACACAGACACCAAATCTTTAACCAAAATCATGGCTAACCGTTTAGGGATTGTAGCGTCTGCCACCATCTCCCCCAGAACTATTCAGTTTCATACCCAGAAGGTCGATTTGGGATAACGTGCACTCTGTGGTTAATGTATGTCAATCCACAGCCTCTGGGGCACTTGTATTCTTAGATCAACAAAAGGCCTATGATAGAGTAAACTGGGAATACCTCAGGCCTGCCTCCATCAATTCCGCCTACCCCCTCGCTTCATCAACTGGGTAATGCTGCTCACGGAATCTGCAACAATGGCAGTGCGTGGCCCTGGCTTAAAAAAGGAAGTAGTCCGCCCTCAAAGGGGCTTACAACAAGGGGACCCCCTTAGCCCACTCTTATACAACTTCAGCCTTGACCCACTACTTCAAAACGTGAATGCCCAACTCACTGGTGTCCATGTACCAGGCCAAGCCCCAGTCAGGATGATGGCGTTTGCAGATGACTATGTGGTTGGAGTGTCTAATAATAAAGATGTACGTGCACTTGAAACTCTCATCCAGGAGTATTCCCGGGTAAGTAATGCTGCACTGAACACTTCCAAAACTGAAATCATCCTCCTTGGTCGGTATCAAACCTGCTGGGCCCCACCAACTAGTGCCCAGCCCGGCCCATCTTCTCACACACATGCTCGCCCTCCCAGCTCACCTCACACCGCCCAACTGGTGCTCCCCTTTGTGCCACGCCCTACCATAGGGCCAGTCCGCCATCTGGGCGTGTGGGTGGAGGCAAGCGGGTACGCATCAGCAGTAATGGAAAGTCATATTTTAGACAATGTGATGAAGCGCATCGCCTCACTCAGAGCCTACCCTACTTCCCTTACTGACAGGGTTGTTTTAGCCAACTCTATGCTCCTCTCCAAAGTCTGGTTTGGAGCCCACGCCATCCCCTTCTCCCCAAGATTTTTTAAATCCTTGTATGCCCTTCTACAAGGATGGCTTTGGTCAGGCCGCCCACCACCAGTATGGCTAGAGGTCATGTTTAGCCCTCATCATCATGGTGGCATGGGCCTGCTTGACTTCAAAGCCCATGCTGCCAAGATCCTGGGCACCTGGATTGCGGCCGTCACTACCCCTACGCTCCCCTCCCAACACTGGTCCTGTGTGGCCCGCTCGAACTTCTCTCGCGCCTTGGGCCTTAACAATCCATCGAACCCTCACTCCTTTATGAAATACCTGGCTTCACACCCATCGGCCACAGGTCCTCACGGGACTAAAACCCACTACAAACGAATCCTCCTCTCCATGCGGAGCGCTGAGTGGAGAATTTGTATTAGTGGACACACAGCCTAGAGAGGCCGCCCCTCTCCTCAGTTCACACAAGAGGTACAGGGGCTACCCATCCAAGATGGCGTGATCCCCACACGACCCCATATCCTATCCAGGGTGGTCTACCTGGACATGATGGACATCCCTTACTCCATTGAGACTCAGAAGACTATTTGGAAATATGCAAACCATCCTCTGTTGCAGCCTCAAATCCATTCCCATGTATGGCGCTGCCTGAGGCGGGTGTATTGTAAAGCTGAGCGCTTAACGCTTTACACTCATCCTGTGTCGTGTGTGGCCAGTATGGAACGCTGTTCCACCGCCTGGAGAAGTGCCCTACCTCTAAAGTGATATGGCGCGAAGTTCAACGTCTGCTGGGCCAGGATCAAACGCATCCCTTTAGTCTGTCAAGAGATATGTTTGCTCTATCAATGGCCTCCTCTCTTCCACCCTCCCTCCATGCTTTGGTGGTTGCAATCGCCATGTGGACCATCCACACGATTGTCTTAGATGCCATCGCAGGCTCCACCCCCACCCTCTCAGAAGCTGTCCACAGATTCTGGTCTCATTTGGTGGACCACTTTCAAGCGTGGATGTTTGGATACCTCCCACTGCGTCACCGACAGCTGGTCTCCTCCTGGTTCCCAGTCTGGTTCATCAATTCAGACCCCTTCCTCCACACGTGTTCAGTTGTAGCTACGGCCCCTCCACACGTTCCCTCCCCCTCCCCATAAGTGGCGTTCCCGCTGGCAACAAGAGATAGCATCGCTTCTCTGGGGTGCCTTCCTTGGTACTAAGTTTTGTCTCTTCTGAGTCATATTCGGAAGTGTCCGTCCCATGGTCGGCCTTCCCCGCAATAAATTGGAAATAGGGTGTGTCACTTTCAGGGGGTGAAAGGCGAGTCAGTAGGGCATACAGCTACCAACCTGAAGGTTGTGGGTTTGATTCATGCCCTTCACACAATGATCAGGGTGCCAGCCAAAGAGAGCTATTGGCAGTTTTAGGCCTAATAACGCGAAAACCTTTTACATAACATAACCAGAAAAATTTGGTATCAATCTGGAGGTGAAAAATCTTTCTATGACAGAGTTGACTCTGCTCAGGTTTCATGTTGATATTTACTTTTTTCTTTCTTTTAGTAATGTCCATCCCTGGTCAGCTTATTTCAGTTAAAGTAAATAAATGATGTGTTACTTTTTTCATCTGAAATTATCTCAGTTGTTCACCTAAATAAAAGGCTTCTTTTCATATTTAAGTAAATTAATTGGGTACATGGTTTTAAATTTATTTTATCTAACTGAGTCAAGCTGACCAGGGGATGGACATCACCAAACCTCAAAGAGCTAAAAAATGAACAAAAAGACCTACCCAAAATGGAGTGATTAACCGCCCAAAATAGCAGGTAAGTACAACTGAACAATAATCCAACCAATCAGGTGGGACAGCAACGAGTCACTCATCCCACCATGGTGGAAGGAGAAGGAGGATCAGGTGGCTTATCCTTGGTATCAGATTCTATATTGAAGGCAAGTGTGCATGCCAAGGTGAGCAATGGTGTGGGGTGTTCAGCAACATGTGGAGCAAGTTGGCTGATGGCCGGCTGGTCATCAAAATTTAATTAAATCAAAAATTGAACCTAGGTATATGGAAAAGCAGTTTTCCATATGAAGGCGGATGGAAGGAAGCCGGGGTAATAAAGCTGCGGTGGTGCAGGTGGTTTTTGTCTTGGCCTTCGAAGCAGTAGCAACTTTCTTGATGGCGGCATATGCTTTTTTGTGTGAGTTGTAGGATGATACATCTGCCCTGCAAGGCTAAGGTCGGAGCATGAATGGGATGAGGGAGACCCTTTGCAAGTATTGCTACTGAAAAGTCAGTTACCTCACAGAAGTCAGTGTTATCTAGGTTTTCAGCTGCAGCAACAGTGAGCTGGTGGTCAGAGCGGAACACTTTGGCGTTTAATCAAGAGGGATAAAAACACTGAGGGATCTGAATGGGGTGCTGTACCTCTATAAAAGTTTTAATTTGGGTATTCAAGTCTCCAATCACATTGCCCATTTTATTGGTTTCATCCAATGAAGTCCATGGATTTAAGTCACCTTTGAAATTTGGGTGTGTAAATTGAGTTTCTGTGGCTGTCAATTGATAAATATCGTGGGATTAAACTATTATCCAAGCTATCTCCTGATTGATTGAAGCGCCTGTGGCACTGGATTGAGGAGGGCCTAATTGGC
This sequence comes from Massospora cicadina, assembly GCA_022478985.1. NCBI lineage: Eukaryota > Fungi > Entomophthoromycota > Entomophthoromycetes > Entomophthorales > Entomophthoraceae > Massospora > Massospora cicadina. The sequence continues at coordinate 30,659 of JAKSZP010018592.1, read as the reverse complement.
AGCTGTGGGCACTGCATCAGCTGCGGGTTTTGGGGGAAGGGGAAGGATTGTACCCCATACCAGAAAGGCAGTGGTGTGTGTGACGCATTGGGGGCTAGATGGAGGCAACGCAGGTGTGGCAGATGAAGCAAGATAGGGGCATTTATGCTTTGAGTGATCCACCTCAAAGCAGGATGGACAGATTTCCGCCCACCCTCAACATGGGCCCAGAATGGGTAGTTGAGGGCAGAAGGAATGATGGCACAGTGGGGAATCAACCAAGTAATTATTTTGTAATTTAGACTAATTGTGGCGAATGCCCAAGGCCCAGTGTGATTATGGCTCCATTAGGAAAACAAACTGAAGGATGGGGTTAAAGCTGTATGTTGCCAGGCCTTCCATCAACTCCTGATGGAGCACCGCAGGGGGATGGTGAGTGGGCAACCCCCACAAAATGAACCACCATAGTGGTGTCTGTGGGGAGCTGGGTGCACGATGTGGGGATAGAGGTGCCCAGGAGAACCAGGTGAACGGTGGCCACAGTGGTGGCATCAGCTTAACAAGTGAAGCATAGATCAAAATACTCCTTATAGGTGGAGATCTTTAAACCTAGCCAGCAGCATCACCACCTGAGCCAAGTCAATTATTACTTTTTCTGCATATGAAAGTAAATTTCCATATTTGACCTGAAGGCCAAAATGCATCTGGGATCAGGGAAGAACGAGTGGGCTGCATAGGCACTGTCTGGGCACATGCCATATGGATGGCGAGATCCTTGGGAAAAATGAAACAACACAATGTATTATTGGGACTGGATGAGATATTCCAAAAGCATTTTCTGGCCATACAGAAAATGCTGGGTGGGGTTTTGCCGCAGCCCCACATGGGAGCAGCCAGCAGAGAATCTGAATGTAAGTCCCAGGGAGCATTCCCTGTGTGTGGATTGGGCACCTTTCCCATTTCTGAGTAAAAAGGTTCCAAAGTGGGTGACTGTACCCCACATTACCCAGGGTGACCTCGCCCACATGGTGGACACGCGCTAGTAACTGCTCTCCCTCTTCAGATCCCCCCAGTTCCCACACTCACCTCAGCTGAACTTATCTGCCAGATTATGGAAATCTGTTCTAAAATTGCCAAATCAAAGTCGATTGGTCTGAAAACAATTGAAAACAAACCCAACAATTGGAATCCACATAGTCAAAAAAGGATGAAGATTGAATTATCAGCTGGAATTGCTGACAGTTTTGATTCAGCCAGCAGTGTGATCATTAAAATTAACCCCCTCTTGAAATCATCAGGAATGATTCCTGATGTGTAGGTAGAAGCATCGGACACCACTGAAAACAGTTTGAAGCTCCCATCCAGCAAATAAGGAGTTGCAGCTGATGCAATGCTTTTGAATGAACGAACAGCCCAGTAACCAGGCATGGTTGAATTGGGTATCCCAAATTCATTCCCAACTAATTGGGACCACCCCTACATGGGGTGGCCTTGGGGGATTCCCGTTGCTCATTTGGCCAGACGCCATTGTGCCAACTGCCAGAAACGCAATTGTGTCTCAGTTCAGGTTTTTGAGGTCAAATAACAGCAACTCGGCCTGCCGCTGAATTCTTTAATGTCAGTTCCTATTGATCTTTACTGCCCCCATACCCAAACAATTCGCTAGTTAGGTAAACTTGAGGGACCTGATCTCTGCTTGTTCCCACATCAATTAACCACTATTTAATCAGTTAAATTGCACTGAGGAAAATTCTTGGTCAATTTTCTTCACTTTCCTTTAAATAATATTATCCACTTAAAATTATCATTTTTTGACTTTATTGATATCCTACTGTCTGCATTATTAATGGCTTTACTCTGGTGGCCTTTCAGTCCCTATACCAGATGGTCTTTACCACTACTGATGGTTACTATGGCCCCACCATCGTCAACTGGATTCAGCAAGCCAGATACTTCTGGAAACTCAACCCCTTTATTTCAAATATCCGCCATCAATATACTGGGATCTTGTGGCCTCACATCCACTTTTTCCAAGCAGGGATCCTCCCTTTTGTCTCCTCAAGTGTATTAAATCCACCCACCGATGACTTGTAGAAACTATACCTGTGGTACCATCCCCTGCAGCAAGACCCCCAGTGTCTGGGTTTGTCTCCATTTGGTTCATTTTTGGGTTGCTATTCACAATTGCCCTACACCAACAATTTATTGTTTCCCAATTTACAGCTCCATACAACGTCATACGTGTGGCAATGCCTCTGTCATTCTGGCTTGCTTTTTGGGTGCTTATGCATCCTGACTGGCAGGTTAGTCTAAACTTCTTCTGCCGTTTTCATGACACCAAGGTCATCAGGGAGTAAATGGGGAGGTCAGCGTAGGTTAGTTAGGCTCTTTTTACTTTCTTTTAATTAAAATCGCATGAAAGTTACTCTGAGTGGAAAGAAACAGATGGTTTTAAATTTAAGCAATCAAATATAAATAATGCATGGATGGCAGGGGAGAAGTTTCAAATTCTGGAATGCCATATTGACATTTGTGTATTATGACTAGGATGTCAAAAAAGACTAAAATGAGCTGATTAGGACCCAGGGGTCCTAAGACCCTCTCCAAAAAGGGTAGGATATATTCTGGCATACAATTACAAGTCTGATGTTGTATTAAGAGTAATTTAGGTTTCAATTTAAATGACATTGGCCAAAAGACTCTGGTCAATTCTCAGTGAACCCTTTGAATCAGTTCAATACTTTTAATAATGATAAACTCGGCCAAAAAGCTCAAGTTTAGGTAGCAGGGATATTCCAAATCATCAGCGGAACTAAGGGATCCATTTGGAGGTCCCTCCCCATCTGACAACTACTCTTGTTCAAGCTACACCTCAAAGACTGGCCCCTTTTTATAGTGTCAGAGGGAGTCCAACAAGGTGAAAATATTTTCCCAATTTCTGATTGGAATATAGCTATATAATTCCTTCCTCATGGGTACAACTTCCCAGTTTTTTTCCCCATCTGCCCTCACATTTAGGCAAGGTGAGTCTCAACCAATCTGATAGGTCAAATCCCAATATTCCAAAATTTGATTGTTACTAAGAAAACTAAACTTTTAGCCTCAACATCTAAATACTAGCATTGATTATTATGAGGGTTTTCTTCTTACCCCTCCACTTATAGAAACCAATAAACAACCTATAAAAAATCATTTCTTTAGTTGAAGTTTTTAGTAGTTTAAACTAAGTGGTCCTTTAACCCCATACAAAAATCTTATCCTGCTGTCAAAAAAACTTTTTCTCCTGCAAAACATTTGTTGATTTAGGTGTAAAATGCATCAGCGAGCTCACCAAAAACCTTAAATTCAAGTGGTGCTCACTACAGGGGTCCCTGTACACCACAAATATTCTTTTAAAAGATGACAACTGCATCAGAATCCAAATTAGCTTCTTTAGAACAACAGCTAGCTATTTCGTTGTCTCTTTTTAAAAGGCTTTAGAAGTACTCTTACCAATGTTTTTATGGGGCCTCCCCTACCATCCATAAACCCCCTCTTTGAAATAAGCTTACATCTGTTAAGGGCAGTATTGCGTCATTACTGTATGTTTATAAATTGGTTTTGGAAGGGGCAACTGACCAACAAAAACTCGTGTACATCCTCCCCTGCTTGAGTTGTATGGCTCAAGAAATAATGGTTCCCACCATGGTCAACCTCAGCACCTGGGTAGATGTTAAGCAAGATTAATGAGAAGTTTAGCTCTACACAAAGCTTACAACGGCAAAAGCAGGCCTTTAAGTGACTTAACCTGCAAAAGGGAGAAGTGATCTTCTCTTTTGTTGAGCGATATTATAATGAAACTCAACCTCTGTTGTTGGCCAAAATGCTCCCCCTCGACAATGCTATTGATGCTGTTTTTCTGTATTGGCATCTCATCCTTCTTTGGATAAGCATATCTCTTCCATCAAGCGTTATTTCCAAAATATATGGTATATCAAGGGGCCTTTTTAGCAGTGGCTGAATATTATGAACGTGTTCATACTTAAGAAATTTTATGGCAAGATATTTACTAATACACCTCCAGCCTCTTTTATGGTTGTCTCCCTTTGAAAATCTGCACCTGCAGAGCTGCCACAATGAAATGCTCCTCACCCCTATGAAGATAGGCAGAGAATACTAGAAGTGATGGGGCAGCGCTCCCCTCCATCTTCCGCTTCCAAAGTTCAACGGGCGAAGTTAGCAAGCACTTTTCCTTGCTCCCCTCCTTCTTCATAGAAGTCTTCCAGAGTGTCTGAAGTGTCTCGTCCCACTAAGGCGTTACCCTTATCCTCATTGGCATCTCCTCCAGCTGTACCTCGCACAAAACGTATGGCCATGGGGCAATCTAAACCTCTCCCTTTTAAGGAAAAAAGAAAAGCCATCACACTTCCAACGCCTCTACCAAAAGTGGGTGCAGCTATGATGCTCCCATTAAAAGTCAAATGGGTAGATGAGTGCCAAAAAGTCCATCCTGTGAGGAGATAAAGCCGGTTTATCAGCACCCTTTTAGCAACTCGTTAAGGTGCATTGACAATCCCTATTATGACGAGTCTTAGGGGGTGGTGATGACGCAGACTAACATGGCTTGGGAGCCCCAATGGAAGTGCAGAGTCCCGGATAGGTTGAGGCCTGAAAGAAGTGAAATAGCCATGATACCATGACAAACCTATCTCCAACAGTTGTTGAAGTTTAAGAGGTGATCAATACCGCCAGTGATGCTGACCAGCTTATTGGTACAGTGATCCAATCTACCCAGCAGGTTCATACCCTCCAATTTATTAAAGATAATACCCTGAAATGGATCAACCCCTTGCCACCACTCTCTTTATTTGAAGAAGGTTCTCACCCTTCCCCTACTTTTGATAGCACAATAACCAAGGTAGAGGTTGTCATAAATAAGGTGTGAGTTATAGCCATACTTGTTATGGGTGCTACTTTCAAACGTGGTCTCTTCAAAGGTCATCAACAAAATTAAGTTGGCACCTGACTTGGACTATTTGCAAAAGTTTTGGAACTGAGAGGCACAACGACATGTGAGCTATTGGAGTCTACTATTCTCTATCCATATGGATTGGGAAACTCTCACTGTCTGCCCCCTGCTGTGGCATTTAACAATAACACAAACGATCTACTTATTGGCACTCAAAAAATGATTGAGTATGACGAAATTACCAACTTGAAACAGGGATTTACTTTCCTTCCTAAATTTTTTAAGTTTCCCTAGTCTTTTATAATGATGAGCTTAATAAAAAAGAATACACATGCATCGTTGAGTACCCTTCCTCCGCCCTCACTCTTATTTATACCACGTTAGGTAGAAACACAAAAAAGCTGCCTGACTCCGTGGATGCTTCAGAGGGCATTCCATTGTATGCATCAGAGGAGGTAGTAGTCAAAGCGGGTGAACAAAAGGTGAAAGACACCAAATTACTATGCAAATCCCCCACAACTGCCTTCTGTACTTAACAAGAATTAATGGAATAATCTCTTTGGTAACTTAGGTGCTGCCAGGTATCCTAGATTTTTCCTACCAGCGACCCATTAATCTTTTGCTGGGGAAACTTACTAAAAAGAAGATGGTCATAAAGAAGCATCAAGGGGTTGGAAAAGCACTGTTGATCCAATTGAGGAAATTCAACATGTCCATTATATTGGGTCTATGATACATATGGGACTACCCACTGACCAAATGATATGCGCTTTTCCCAACTTTCAGATTTCTGAAGATCTAACTCCCATTGAATTTAATAAAGTTCATTCCTTACTGGAGTCATATAGTGATATTTTCTCCAAATCTGATACTAACTATGGACATATGAAGGCTGGCGCCACACCATTAATGTTGGTGATGCCAAGCCTATTCGATTAATCCTTATTAGAAATCAAAAGTTGAGGAACTCCAGATGATGACGGAGCTTAAACAGTTACTGGATGCGGGGCTACTGGTGCCTTCTCAAAGACTTTAGTCATCTCTGTTATTTCTCATGAAAAGAAGAATGGTGGGCATTAAGTAGCTATGGACTACTGCAAACTGAATAACCTCACCAAGAAGGACAGCTACCCAATCCACAAATTGATGACGCTCTGGCCCAACTCTCTGGGTCCAAGTTCTTTTCCACTATGGACTTGGCTAACGGATAATGGCAGATGGATCTTTCTCTGAAAGACCAGGAAAAGTGTGCGCTTATCTGCAGTGATGGTCTCTTCCAAACTATCCAACTACCACAAGGGTTGTGCAATGCGCCCACAACTTTCCAGCAAGTCATGGACCACAAATTGCAAGATCTGAGCTTAGTTGCACAGTTGTCTATCTTGACAATATCACCGTCTTCTCCCAAACGTTCATAAAGCACTTTCTCACATAAAGAAAGTTTTCCAACGCCTGCGGGCCTCTCACATTAAGCTAAAGCCCTCCAAATGTACATTTTTTAGCACTAGTGGTGCCCAACCCAAAAGGGTTAGATGCCTTCACATCTTTATTTGTAAATGGGCCAAACAAAGGGATTATCATAAATTAAAAAATTCCTAATTTAGCTCCTAGGTTATCAGCCTAGCAAGCCATATAATATGGAGAGGAAGCTTTGGGGAAATTTTTGTCTGGCGCCTGCTTTAGTTGGCTGACCATGGCGGACAATATTGGGGTAGGGGCATCAACGACATGAGGCATAAGGAGATATAGTTGTGGTTTTATTCATTAATGATGCTGGCAGTGTCCATCGCCTTAACGTATTGAGCATGTTGATGCTAAGTGAAAGTGATGAGAGCCAGCGCACAATTAAATGACTTGATGCGCCAGCGGGTATCAGGATAATGGGGGTCAAAAAGAGAAGTTTTCACTGCATCAATGCAAGTGTGGCTTTTACTGAAAGCGAGCTCCTCAATTTCATATTTAGAATCCTCATCAAAATTGGAAGGGAAATTTGGGATGAGAATACCCTCAACTAGGGGTTCCAACACCCCATGGAGATGCTGGCAGAGAAGGGTGTTGGACGGTGCAGCTGCGGCTTCCACTGCCATTTGATTGATATTTTTATAATTTGGTAAGCCGCTTTTAGAGCAAAAACAGTGGGGGTGCGAATTGGGAGGATCAATAAAAAACTCCTCCAATGCAAAATCTGGGTTCACATTTTACGGCCAGTTGCTATCATCAATCCAATCAAGACACTCAAATAGATTAAGTTTGGCTAGTGCTGGCCCAGCCACAGGAGTTGATATGGTGGCGGAACCTGATTGGCCACAAACAGTTGACCATGGCAGCTCAGCCAAAACTGTTTCAGCCATTGACTAAGGATTTCGTAACCTGGCTGAATACATAACTTTTAAAAAATTTAAATTTTTATTTGCTGCTGCTTTTAAAGAAGTGCTAGATTTACCTGAGAGTGGGGGCAGAAGGATCACGCCCAATTGAAGAATTGGGGTGAGGCAGCCACCAGGACAGCACCAGAAGGAGGGGCAATGGAAGTGGCAGAGGCAGAAACCGTGGAACACTTGTGCTTTGGGTGGTCAAGCTCAAAGTACAAGGGGCAGATGGCGCTGCCATTTTTAATGCGCGCCCAAAAAGGGCGATCAGGGGCAGACCTGATCACGGTGCAGATGGGAATCACAAGATGGGTGTTGCGATTAAATGGGCAGATCATCATGAAGGCGTGAGGGCCTGCCAGATGATCCGTCCCATGGGCACCACAAACTGCAACATGGGGTCTGCGCTGTAAATGGCAAACCCTCCGTGAGCTCATGGCAGAGGCATTTGGGGGAAAGGTAGGAGGGCAACCCGGCGAACTGGACCACCAAAGTGGCCTCATCTGGGAGCTGGGTGCAAACGGTGGGGAGTGGAATTTTTTATAAATCAATTGATGCTTGACTGCTGCCGCTGCATCAGCTTCCAAGTGGCAGCTGAGGTTGAAGTACCCCTTAAAGGGTCGGAAGTCAATAAAACTGGCAGGTTTAAAAGCTGCCGTGGCCATCTTGATGATGGACACACTTGCATATGGGAAAAGATTCCCATATTTGACCCAGAGGCTGAAACACAAATTGCTCCGTGGGAGCACCAAAGGGCTTTGGAACACCGCCTGAGAGCTTGCAAGGTGGTGGGCCAAGTCCTGAGGGTAAATAACGCCTGGTAGCATTGAGAGGTCTAGCAGAGCTAGCTCAGGTGCACTTCTGCGGTGGCAAAAGATGCCAGATGGCGGTGCACCACCACCCAAAGCTGGGGCAGCAGGCGTTAATTGCATTGACTATGGTAGGTTTGGGCTCAATCAAGTGGTCATGTTTTGTTTTTTTAAAAAATCTGAACTTTGCTTCAATTTAGGTATCAAAGCGAAAGAAAGATCTCCCTCAAAATGTACATTCTTCCAGAAGAAGTTAGATTTCCTGGGCCATGCCATCTCCCCAGATGGGATCCAGACACTCCATGATAATATTGAGGCTTTTTCTAAGATGACTGCCCCAAAACCCTCCATGATCTAGGTGTTCTTGGGCATGATGGGATATTACCATCAATTCATCACCAAATTCGCTCAGCTCAGTGAGCCCATCATACGCCTTTTAGATAAGAACACCCCTTTTCCATTGGGGTGCGGAACAACAGGCTGCTTTTAAAAGACTCTAAAAAAGCTGCTGCAGCGACGGCCAATTCTATGTCACCCTGAATATAGTAAACCCTTCATGCTGTTTAATGATGCCTCCAACTACACAGTTAAAGCTATTTTGGCTCATCTTGATGAGCATGGGATGATCACCCCGCTTCCTAATTAAGTAAGATGCTTTCTAAGGCAGACCGCAACTACAGCGTCACTGAGAAAGAGTCCATGCCATCTTGCTCGCTACTAATTATTACTGCCCTTTCTTATATAGGACCTCATTTAAAGTGGTTACTGACCACGCCTCTCTATAGTGGTTACAGAATATGAAAAATCCCACTGGGAGTTGGCGTGTTGGGTTTTGAATCTCAAGCGCTATGATATGACAATTGAGCGCCAAACCAGGATGAGCCACATGAATGTTGATGGGTTGACTTGGCTGCGTATCCATCACTTAGATAATAGTGAAGCAGAGCAGCTACATGACCTTCTAATGACCCCTGATGCTTAGAGAGGATGAGGATGAACCTTTGCAGAAGATGATAGCTTGACACTCCCATAACACTAAGGTGAATAATGGGCTTATATACAAGAAATTAGGGGTGAACTGGTTATCATACTCAAACCATCTGAGCGATTACCTGTCATTATGAAGTATCATGCCATCCTAGGGCATAATGGAGTGCGGAAAGCTATGAGCGGGTGAAAGAACGCTACTATTAGAAGGGAATCATGGAGACCATCATTGAAGTCCTGGACACCTGTCTGACATGCAAAAAGCAATCCAGCTTTAAAACAAATATCAATATCAACCTACCACTCCTCAACAGCCCTTCCACACCATAAGTTTAGATATGGTTGGCCCTCTACTCCAAACTACGTGTGTCAATAAAAATATCTTGGTAGGTATTGATCACTTTACCAATTGGGTCTTGCTGTGGCTCTCACAGATCAGACGGCCAAATCCATGGCCACTTCTTTCCACCAGTATATCTTTGCTCAACATGGTTGCCCCCAAGCTTTGTTCTGTATTAATGTTAAAAACTTCACCTCCTGAGTGTTAAAGATTCTTACTACCACCATGAGCATGCAACAGCTCTTTTCTGACCCCTGCAACCTTTTAACCTATGGTTCCGTGGATAGAGCCAATGGGACTCTGGTCTCTATATTAAGGAAAATGGCCACTTCAGACCACCTTCAAGAGGATCTGTACTTATCAAGTGCTCTCATGGCCTACTGTATCAGTTACCAACAGATCCTTAAGATGTCTCCATTCTGTGTGTTGTATGGATGGTAACCTGATATGCCAGCATTATTAGCCAAAGACATTTTCATTGATAGGACTGACTCTGAGCAAGCCATGAAGAAGTTGGACCAGAACATCATTCAGTTACAATTGGAGGCTATGACTAGTGTGGCCAAAACTGTCACAAAAGAGGATCAAGCCGCAATGAGCTCTGGCCCCTGTCATAATTTTAACCAGATGGATTCCTCCAATTAATTAATAAGATTTGGGATAAAATAGGCTAATCCTGACAGAATGTCTTATCAACTTAATTAGAATGTTATTAGAATGATTGCTAGGGAGTTGCTCCCCAAATTTGGTTGAGCCAAATCCAATTATTCTGTCAAGTTTGGAAGTTAGGACAAGTGAAAACAATTAATGGCCTAAATTGGCTTATGGATCACTGGCGACTAGTAGCTGAGGACGATCCACTTAAATTAATTATTTGATGTTAGCAGAATCTGACAATTACAAGTTTGAGGCAGCTGAGGTTGTTTCTGGCATCTCATATTTTTTTAAATTAATTATTGGCTAAATAGGGCGATTCCCAAAAAATTGACTGGTTCAAGTTAAAACATGATGTTGGCGTGATGCCAAGTTATTACAAGTTAAGTGAGCGAAAAAAGTGGTTTCTGGAACACTATAATCAATTAAATAAACCCAAGTTTGATGATTATTTATTATAATAAATTATACATATCACCAGTAACTCAAGGCCAAGGATGAGCCAAAACTGATTTGGACATTGAGAAGGATGGAGTGAGAGAGTCAACTCAAGATTTGAGAGTAGCGCAGCGGAAGGCTGAGAAGAATGGTTGGCTGGAAGGTCCAGCAAAGTGCTAATAGGTCAGCAATGGGCGCAGTAGCCCTTTTGTACATTAAATACCTGGCGATTCCCTTTCAATAAATACTCCCTTTGCCTAATCTACTTTTTTTTAAGTTTATATTTACTTTTTGGTTGTAGATTAGGCTGGGGGATCCTGAATGGTGCAAGTAACACGCCAAGTGGTCAGCCAGCACTGCTGGCCCCATCACCTAAGGCGAAATGGCAAGGGCTGACCAGTCTTCATACTGGTTGGCCTGCTGACCAGCAGAGCCCACTGTCACCAGAAACGTTTTTCCAACAGTGGTGCTCACTACAGGGGGCTCTGCTGGTTGGTTCCAGAGTAACCGCAGGATGGTGATGAGGTGGCATGGATGTGCCATCATGGTTAGGTTCTGGCAATTGTTGGTGGTGGGAAGGGGCAAGCCCTGGACGCCCACCTCACACGTTGAGGCTATAATTAGGAGGAAAACCATCTGGTTAAGTGGGGGGAAATGTCGAAATTTAAACCTAAAGGTTTCCTCCAATGATTTATGAGATTTGGGATGAAATAGGCCAATCCAGGCAGAACTAGCTTATTGACAAAATTTTGTGGTCATTAATTGAATGATGTTAGTTGCTCCCCAAATTGGTTCACTGAATGCATTTATTCCGCCAGTTTGGAAGGTAGACAAGTGGGGCCAATCTATTGCCTGAATTGGTTTATGTATCACCGGTGACATGTAGCCAAGGATGATCCACTTAAAGTAATTATTCAATGTCAGAAGAATCCTACAATTATGAGTTTGAGGTGGCTGAGGTTGTTTTTAGCATCTCATATTTACTAAATTGACTATCTCCTGAATAAGGTGATTCCCAAACAATTGGCTGATACAAGTCAAAAGCGTGATGTTGGTGAGATGCCGAGATATTTCAAGTTATGTGAGCAAATGAAGTAATTTCTGGCACATTATAATTAATTTGAAGGTCAAATCCAAGTTTAATGATTATTTAGTATATTAAATTTTATGGCTCACTGGTGACTCAATGTCAATGATGAGCTGAAACTGTTTTGGACATTGGGAAGAATGGGGTGAGATGGTCGATGTCAGAGGAGAGAGTAGCGCAGCAGAAGGCTGAGGAGAATGATTGGCTGTAAGGTCCAGCAATGAGCTGATAGTTTGTTGGTGGGCTCAGTATCCCGTTTCTAAATATAAATACCTGGCAATTCCCTTTCAAATAATCTCCATTTTCCTAATCTACCTTTTGATTTTTTATATTTATTTTGTTAGTTCGGGATTAGGCTAGGGGATCCCTGAATGGCTTGGGTGACACATCAAGGGTTCAGCCAGCACTGCTGGCCCCGCTGCCTAAGGTGAAATGGAAAGGGCTGACCAGCCTTCATGATTGTTGGCCTGCTGACCAGATTTGCCAATTGTTGCCATAAAAGCGATTTTCTGACAGCCCCTTTTTCTTTCCTTCCAAGTAGTTGACTTGGTGCTTTATTACCACAATCATATCACCTCTAGAAGGGAGAAATTCGGGTCTATTTGTGAAGAACCTTTTTTAGTCACTTAAAGGTTAGGTGAGGAGTACTCCATCAAATCCCTTGCTAAAGAGCTATTATCAACTGAGTTCATGGCTGATTCTTGCGATCTTTTTATCACCCAAACACTATTGGAGGGGTGATGTTGTACAATTATGAGTCTGATGTTGTATTAAGAGTAATTTAGGTTTCAATTTAAATGACATTGGCCAAAAGACTCTAGCCAATTCTCAGTGAACCCTTTGAATCAGTTCAATACTTTTAATAATGATAAAACTTGGCCTAAAAAGCTCAAGTTTGGGTAGCAGGGATATTCCAAATCATCAGCGGAACTAAGAGATCCATTTGGAGGTCCCTCCCCATCTGATAACTACTCTTGTTCAAGATACACCGCAAAGACTGGCCCCTTTTATAGTGTCAGAGGGAGTCCAACATGGTGAAAGTATTTTCCCACCTTCTGATCAGAAAAAATATATAAACCCCTTCCTCATGGGTACAACTTCCCAGTTGTCACTTCCCCATCTGCCCTCACATTGAAGCAAGGCAAATATCAACCAATCTGATAGGTTGAATCCCAATATTCCCAAATTCGGATGTTACTAAGCAAACCAAGCTTTAGCCGCAACATCTAAATACTAGCATTGATTATTATGAGGGTTTGCTTCTTATCCCCCTTATCACAACTAATAAAAAACTATATAAATCAATTATTTCTTTAGTTGAAGTTTTTATTAGTTTATACTTTGTGGTCCTTTAACCCTACAAAGTAATTATCCTGCTGTCAAGAAACTTATTCTTCTGCAAATTATTTGTTGGATTTAGGTGTAAAACGCATCAGAGAGCTCACTAAAAAACTAAAATCCAACATATCTCAACAAGTGAAGCCCTATAAAGCCTGTCAAGTGACAAAGGCCATTGACATATGAATGTCCGCCAAACCCTGACCAGTTGAGGTATATTCTTAGCTTCTATAGCTTCACTTACACTACATTAGAACACTGAACTTGTAGGATTTGAACTTACCTTTTTGGTAACGTTTTCACCATATGTTTTTAGATCTCAACGTAACCTATTCTGCTGAACAATCAAGGAAACTCTCTTTTGATCAATTTTGCATTATGTCAAATGGTGATTGAGGTCTTGAGAACCTCCTCCTTTACATTATTTGAGTTCACCCTTTTATTGGTGGATTGTGCTTAAAGACAGTCTGCGAAATGCTCTGTCAGCTAAGTTCCAAGCATTGCTATGAAACCTTAAGTCTTCTCTGTTTTTGTTTGGCTATTCTCTGAGAAAATGAAAAGTTTTGGGTGGTAAGTTGGACTGCTGGCAGTTGAGGCCTCTTGATCCTGCCAGGAGACCTCCAGGAGGAAAGTTGATGCTTTCCAGGAACTTTGGATTTATAACATCTAATACTTAAGCTCTCATTCTAAAAAAATCACCCATTGGAAGATTGCTTGATTAAAGTTCCCCATTTTGATTGTCCTGGCTCATAAGTCCAGGATACCTGCTTTCTGAGGGGTGATGTAACAATGAGCGATCATACATGGTATCTTAAGGTTGGAACTAAGGAAAATCATGATGATGGTTGCAATACCATTCTCAAATGGGACTTTATTGTCAAGTCAATGCAAATTGTGGCAACCATTTTATAAAATATTGTTGCTGTTTGAATTATCAATAATCAGTCATAGAGGCCTAACAAATGCCAGTGTTCTGGAAACTTCTAGCTGGTGGATTTGGAGTCTAAATTTTAATAAATTTTCCATAAAAATACATAATTCTAATTTAAATACTCACCCAAATTCACATCAACTTAACAATTAAGTTATTGGAGAATGGGATTGCAACACTTGTTTAACGGTTTTCTAAGTTCCAACCTTAGTAAATACCATATATAATTGTTGATTGTTACTGATATCCAATTGTTTCTCTCAGTGATAAGATTTTCCTTTCTAGGGGCTGGTCATAGTCAGTATGGGCGTCCCACTATCACCCATCACGATGCAGGTTCCAATTCATTCATGTCAGAAATTTTATTTCTGTGCCAAGAGGTTAGCAATACATGTGGATTGTGCACCATGCCTTGGTCTGACCAAGCAGACTAGTAAAGTTAAATCATCAATCCCAGTCTATCAGAACACACATGAAGGACCATCTAGTACTAAAAAAAAGAACACACATGAAACATCGATGAATCCCCCCCTTGGGTTTGGACCATCTAGTACTAAAAAAAAGAACACACATGAAGATTATACCCCCAGTACTTGGGTTTTTTCCTCTACTATTGTACCTTCACTTCCTACTCCCTAACCCTTCTATTGGTGCATTATATTGGTCCCAAGGTTGGACCACCTCAAATAATAAAAGATTTTCCATTTTTTCATTGAATAAAATCAATAATCAAAGGAACACAAAAGACGCAGAATAAAAAATCTCACTACTAAAGACCTAAGTACAATCAAGCCATTGCATGCCCTGTATTAATCATAAAAGCATACATCATAACTACTCTTACCATAGACAATAATATAAATTCTTCTCTCTTATGAAGGAGTTTGATGTGGGAGGAAACCTTAAAAGAACAATGTATAAGGACGTGTCAGCAAGCGCCTCACAATAAAAAGTTTTCAAAAATGGCAAACATCAAGAATAATTAAAGAATCGCTAAGAGAAGTTAGCACAAACTTCCTACCATCAGGCAACAGCTTTGTCCCCGCCCAGAAGACTTGAGCCAAATTGATACTTAGGGTATGTTTATTATTTAGGGCAGGGATGATTTTAATTTAACAGTAATTTCCCTAACTGTCATGGACCTAGCTGATATAGATTAGGCTGGGCTCCCAATTAGGGTGCGTGAGCACCTAGTGGAGAGCCCAGAATGCCATGGGCACAGCGGCCTGAAAGACTTGGATGAGCGGGGTTCTAGTGGGAATGTGAGGGAAGCAAAAGTTCAACAACGTACCAAAGGCCCCTAAAACGAACCAAATGGTTGTGATAAGGGCAACCCCCAAGTTGAGGGAGGAAGGGAGAAAGACAACTCTTATGGGGTTTGCAGTTACAGGCCTTCAGTTTTAAAAGAATGAGGTCGCAGGTCAACATGGGGCAGCACAAGGTCCGCTGCATGATCAATGGTGAGAACAGGGTGGGAATGGGGCCCATGCAAGGCGTCAAGCCAAGATATCCCGAATGGGGTGCTCCAGGCCCTTGGGTGAGTGAGATCATTAGTGATCAGGTCAGGTAAGGGCCCAACTCCACAAACAATGGAACATAGGCACTTTGGTGCCGCCCAACTTGAAGAACAGCTTCTGGGGATGTAATGGTGGATTTTACCTATGAATTTGCGCCAATTGGCATATAATAGCAATTGACAAAGTAGATTCTTTGTACAAAGTAAACTGATTGATCAAATCTATGATGCGCTGCTGGGTGGCGGGGTTGACCAAATGGGTAATCCAGTCAGCGAGCATCAGAAAGAAGGACCTGGGCAGCGGCGTGCTTTGCTGGATCAATTGGAAGAACTTTTAATGTATATATTAAGGCGGATAGGGCCACGACAAATTTAACAAGAGTTTTAAGATAATTGGGCGCAAAACGTGAGGAAAGTAAGAAATGAACTGAAAACAGCCCCTGAGAAAGGCTGTTGCCTTAGAAATTGGGAAAATTGCTGGGAAAGTTACAGGATTGGGTATTTGGGGTTGATAATCTGTTCTTATTGGCTGGAGGGAAGGGGGTGCTAAGAACTTAAAAAAACTGAAAAAACTTTACATAAACTTTTCCACATTTTTGTGCCCAAGCCAGTTGACTATACCAATCCAGAACCTGACCATTCTAGTTAGGCTGCTTGCACAATACAAACTGCCCAGATCTGTCCTGGAGAGCTGAGGCAGCTGGGCAAAGTTTTTCAATGCCTGTTCCAAATTCTGAATCATGCCCCAATTCAATATTCTGTGCCAGCCAGTTTGGACCAGCTTCCCAGCCTAGAATCCAGACCAGGCCTTGGATCGTCCCCACCAATTTTTCCAAAATTTTGGCAAATTTTCCAGGGGGTGGGGGAGTCCTGGGACCTTCCCGTGACCCCTGGCTTTCACAACCTCAATGCAAATCCCCTCTATCAACCTTAACAGGGTAGAGAAGGGGGGAGAGGTGGGAACACGGCATCCTTGGGGGAAGAGCGGTCACTCAGCTCCTATCTACCATGTGTAACAAGCCGCTCAGCTGCAACAAGGGATCCACTTGGGCCTTGGGACCCTTTTTATCTTAAAGGGATATTGTTCCCTATCCAGGTACAGGGTCAGGCATCCAGGACTTACACTAGCTGTCACCTAGTAGCTCCTATTCCCATATACTCAGAATGACAATGCCATGCGGGCTATGGATGCTTTCTTGGGTAATAAAGTACCACCAATGGAAGAAAATTCTTTTCTTTGAACATTAATATCTGTCACAATAACTCAGCCTATTACTACCATGGTTATGATGATTGTTAATTCTTGGCATATATACTTGATTCTGCCAAGTCAATTTACACAGGGTATTAACCACTGAGCAACCAGATTGTATGATATGAAGATTGCCAACTTTTGATAAAAACTTGATAGACTATATAGGGAGCAATCGCCCCTTATTTCGACCTTTATTAACTTGTTACTAATTGCAGACTTATATGCAATCACCTATTTATGGGGAAAGACCTCCCATTCATCCTCCGTATGACTTTTTATATCTCAGCTCCCAAGCCAGATGCATCCTCAGCTTAGTAGTCATCTATTCATCTTCCCTTTTCAAAGAGCTCTCATTTTTATTAAATCTCAGCACAGTTCCCCTGGATTTGTCAAATTATTGACATCCCAATCAATTATTATTCATATACCTTTCCCAGCAATCTTTAGACTTGTCTTGATTCATACTCCAATCCACCAATATAGGTAGCATATTGTCCAGTCATATCATCTTCCTGACATTACCCCCCTTTGACTGGATGATAAGCTCTTACTGTTTATATGCTCAAAGAGACTTTGCATGAAATCAGTTGATAATCTGACCCCGCAGGTTCTTTAATTGTGTAGACATCCAGGCCAGTCTTCTCAATTATCTCAAACAGCCCAGCCTAGATGTTAGAGAGCTTGTTTTTTCGCCCAAATCCGTGCTGGTCGTGGAATAAGACAAGGTCTCTTACAGCGAAAAACAGAAGTCAGCTCTGTCACTTCTGATTGGCTGCTTGATTGCAAATCTTTTTGGCCAAACTAGTGTAGTAGGCTTCCATTTGCAGCTTGATCAATGTATCCATAAGAGTTTTTAAATATCGCTGAGGGTCCACCCCACTCATATCCTCTACACATGAGTAGAGCAAGGCGGGCAGAGCCAGATGTCAACCATACAGCAATTGGTAAGGCTCTTACCAGTGGACAAATGATAGTTGATATTATATACAAACATAGCTGTAGGAAGAAGGGTACTTCCTTCAGAGGGTCGATCCTTTACTAATTTATGGAGTATGTTCAATAGGGCTCCGTTGACCTTCTCCACCATTCCATTTGATTCTGGATGATAGGGGGTGTTCAAAGCCCCATGGATCACCATCAACTCGTTCAACATCAGCAAGATGTGCAAAGTGAAGTTGGTTCCATTATCTATTAGAATGAACTGTGGTCAGCCATGTCACTGTATAACACACTCCATAAAAAACATGGTAGTGGTAACTGTGCCCAAGTCATTAATGGCCCTGGCCTCCGCCCATCAGGTCAAATGATCAATGGTGACAATTATATATTTGGATCAATTGGCACTAGTTGGCAAAGGTCCCACTACATCAATGGAAACAGTGTTCCAGGCAAACTGGGGTTTAACCAGCTGTTATGTGGACTTCTTGTGGAAAGGCTTTTCCACTTGACACAGATGGCAACAACTAACCGTTTCCAATACATCATAAAGTATGCTCTCCCAGTAGTATCAGGGTCACAAAAACTCCAGCGTTTTCTGCAATCCTCCATGACCTACAGCCCGATGAGCATCCATAATAATTACAGGACTAGCAAAAAGTTTAGGGAAACTCAGTGTCAAGTATCCAATCCTCTTATATAGTTCTTCCCCACATATGAAAGTATCCTCCCTGAGTCCATATAATACCTTGATCTCCTGCGAAGGCTCATCCTGGTATTTGTTCACCATCTTCTCATACATTATGTCAGCTAAATCTGCCGTTATAGCAACCGTTGGCAGCTGTAAAAGACAATCCACATCTTGATGTTTTGCTCCCAGATGGTGTATAATCTTGAAATTTACGCCTGGAGCTTCAGTGCCCAACGTGCAAGCCATACTTCTGGTTCACGAAGATTCTGCAGACAACGCAAGGAAGCATGATCCATCACTACTTAGAATCTTACCCCATGTAGATATACCTGAAACTGTTTGTAAGCGTAGATCACCACTAGTCACTCCTTCTCAGTAGATGTGTAGTTCCATTAATGACAGTTCAAGCTTTGACTACAAGTTGCGACAGGATGCTCCACTCCGTTGACGTCCTTCTGGGATAATACTGCCCCTATAGCGGAGAGGGATGTATCCGTTTATACTATGAACTGTTAGTCAAAGTTGGGTATTGCAAAACGGGGTGCTTACTAATGTGGTTCGCAACACATCAAAAGCACTCTGCCATTGGTCCTTTTAATTGAAAGAAGAATTTTTTAACAACTAAAAAAGTGGGGCCCCTGTTGTAATTTGGCGGAATCCTGGAGATACGCTTAAGGGGTTTTGCACAGGGTTTAGCCCAGTGAGCAATAAGATTGACAATATGACGATCATGACCCTTGGTAACAACAGAATAAACGTTAGTATAATAACTATGGGGCACTTGCTCCCACTATAATATTTTATTTTTAATACAATAAGCTCCTTGGATCCTCTCTATCTTGCTCTATTTTTCCTATTTTTCAACAACCCCTCTTAATCGCCCATCCCACTCATATACAGCGGCTTTGAATGATACCACACACGTTGCTTGGGCTATTTGGTTCCACCAATTCACCTCAATTTTGGCTAGTTATTCTTTTATTCCCTATCGCCTAAATTGTAGGCGATCTAATTTGTATTCATCAAATGTCAACATCACCCAATCGCCTTATTTTAATGCAATCCAATAATTAATCCATTATATCCCAATATCGCCTTGTCTCAAGGCACTTAAAAATTGTGACTAATCTCATTTCGGCAGATTCATCTCAAACCACCCTAACCGTCCCAGGATTATCATCCAGTCATATCAGAATCGCGACATTGCCCCTCCTTTACTGGATGATAAGGCTCTTATTGTTTGTATGGTCAGAGGAACTTCATGTGTACCCGGTTAATATTTTGACCCCCCACAGGTTCCTTAATGATGTAGGCGTCAACCCTGGTTTTCTAAATGATCTTGAATGGTCCACTCCATATTCATCGAGCTTATATTCTTCTTCCAAACCCATGTTTGTCATGAAACAGGACCAATTCCCCTACCCCATACTGTGGAAGACTGCAGCATTTACATTGGTTAGCCACATGATCCTGAATCTTCTTGGCAAGACTAGTAGAATATGCCTCAGTTTGGAGCTTGATCAGCATGTATGTTAAAACAGACAAATAGCGGTGAGGTTCAACTCCACCAGTATCCTCAATGCAGGAGTAAAGCAATGCAGGCAGCTCTGGATGCCATCCATAGAGCAATTGGAATGGACTCTTACCAGTTGCTGAGTGGTAGCTGATATTGTATGTGAAGACAGCGATGGATAAAAGGGTGCTCCAGTCTGACGGCTGCTCATTTATGAGCTTGTGTAGAATGTTTACCAAAGTCTCATTAACCCGTTACACCATACTGTTAGATTCAGGGTGGTAGGGGGTAGTTAAAACCCCGTGGATTGCCATGAGCTCATTTAACTTGGCTAATATATGGGATGTGAAATTGTTTCCGTTGTCCATTAGAATAAATAGCAGACAACCATGGCGCTGTATAACGAACGTAGGATGAACTTGGTGGTAGTGACAGCCCCAAATCCTTGATAGCCCTCTCTTCCACCCATCTTGTCAAATGGTCGATGGCTACTATTATATATTTGGGGCAGTTCGCACCAGTTGGCAGCAGCCCCACCACGTCTAACAAAACTGTATGCCATGCAAATGAGGCTTAACTAGCTGGTAGGTGGTCTTCTGGTGGTATGGCTTCTCCACTTGGCACTGATGGCAACAACCAACCGTCTTGAGCACAGTGTAGTGCATACTTTCCCAATAGTAGCAGGGTCACAAGAACTCCATCATCTTTTTCAACCCTCCATGACCTATCACTTTATGGGCATCCCTAATCATTGCAGGCCGGGCAGAGGGTTTTGGTAAACTAAGCATTGATTCCCCAATCCGCTTATATAATTCCCCATTGCGCAAGAAGGTATCCTGCCTAAGCCCATCTAACACTTTGATCACGGGCAGCGGCTCATCTTGATATTTGCCCACAATCATCTTTTCACACATTATGTCCGCCACATCCACTGTAATGGTGACCGTGGGTAACCGGGAAAGACAGTCCACATTCTGATGCTTCGCCCCAGGTCAATGCATGATCTCAAAATCATACGCTTGGAGCTTCAAAGCCCATCGCGTGAGCCACCCTTCAGGTTCCCACAGATTCTATAACCAGTGCAAGGAGGCATCATCCGTTACCACTTTGAATTTCACCCTGTGAAGGTAGACCTGGAATTGCTTGTATGCATAGATTACTGCTAAACACTCCCTCTTGGTCACAGTGCAATTCCGTTCAGGCCCAGTTAAACTGCAGCTACAATATACAATGGGGTGCTCCACACCATCATCGTTCTTTTGGGATAACACAGCCCCTACAGCAGAAAGCAAAGCATCCATTTGCACAATAAACTCTTTTTCGAAATTGGGGTATTGCAAAACAGGTGTACTAGCCAATGCGGTTTATAGTACATCAAAAGCAGTTTGATATCGATCTGTCCATTTGAAGACAGCTTTTTTAAGTAGCTCAAAGAGTGGAGCCGCGATACAGCTGAAGTTGGGAATGAACTGCCGGTAGTAATTAATCATCCCTAAGAACACCTGGATATCCCGCTTATTGCTTGGATGAGTCATCTTGCGGATGGCTTCCACCTTGGCTGGCTGAGGGCTAAGCCCTTTGGAGTCTACCACAAAGCTGAGATATTTCAATTGTTCCTTAAAAAAGTGGCACTTTTGGGACTTGATCTTAATATTAGCATCAGCCAGGCGGCGGAACACTTGCTCCAGGTGTCCAAGATGCTCCGTGAATGCTTGCAAAAACACGTTGATATTATCAAGGTAGACAAGAATGCAAGACAGCTTTAGGTCACCCAAAATAGTATCCATAGCCCACTGGAACATAGCGGGAGCATTGCACAAACCATGTGGCATATGTGTAGACTGGAACAATCCTCTTGAGGTGATTATAGCACACTTTTCTTGTTCTGCCACGGGCAACTCAATCTGCCAGTACCCCAAAATCAAGTCCATAGCAGAAAAAACTTGGACCCACCTAACCAATCTAATGCATCATCAATTCATAGAAGTGGGTACAAATCTTTTTTTGTAATGCTGTTAAGCTTCAAATAATCGATTACTGCTCAATTGGAGCCATCTTTCTTTTTGACAATTAGTACTGGGGATGCCCAAGGACTTTTTGATGGCTCCAACATTCCTTGTTCCACCAATGTATCTATTTCTTCAGACATAACTTCTTCCGCTGCCTTTGAGTGACGGATAGGCTTTGACCTGATAGGGGATGGTCTCCCATGTTCACCCAATGCATGACCCCACAAGCGCAACCCAAGTCATGATCATCAGTTGCAAAAATGCTGTGATACTTCTCAAACAGATCCATCACCCTGTCCTTCTGATCTTATGATAGACCAGTTAGCACCTCCTGAGGAACCACAGTCATTACGCCAAAGGTGGTTTTTAAAGGCAAGCTGAGATCTTTCCATAAGCCAAAGTCATGTATATGATGGACCTTATCAATTGGGATCAAATGCAGGTAAGCTACCACTTGGTGCCGCTGAACCTTCATCACTTCCTTCTGAAGATTTGTTACCAACACTTTTATTTCCCCCTGCCCAAATAACAGTAACCCAGGAGCCACATGAGGTTCGAGTCATGATTGTTTATAGGGACCCACAACCTCTCCATACAGACCGCCCAGTATATAAATTCCAAGCTCTGTTCCAATTATGACCTGATGCCAAGAAGGGATAGTGGAATTGTTTGCAGCTCGTAGCAGAATCCCTTTGTACTCATAGATCTGGGTTGGGAGCATTTGGGTCTTCTGCTTCATCCGCTGATATTTTACAGGCATCACATCATCGCTATAGGCGAGATTAATTTGACTAGAGCGGATTGGGTCATCTGGCACTCCCCAGGAAGTAAAATAGATGGGAATCCATTGTCCCAGGATGGCTAGGGCCTCTTCCATCATGTCAACAACAGCCTCATAGTGTCTCGTAAATGCAGTCCCAATCAGCAGATCATAGCTGCTATTTGGTAATATTACCACCGGTGCCATAATAACAACAAATCCAAACTGCAATGAAATTGCGCTATATGCTCCCTCAGAGACCGTGGTTTCCATTCCTGCAGTCTCATACACCATCTGGTGTTCTATGTTGGGTCTTAAAGCCAACTTTGCCACCATCTTAGTGGAGACAATGTAAACAGGAGCGCCCATATCAATTATAGCTCATACTTGGGTTTTTGCTACCACCACATCACAGTAAGTGCACTCCGAGTACAATGAATGCCACTTATTTACTGCATGTACAATCAGTGGTTCACGTTTTCCCAGAAAACCTTTAATACCCACACTGACTTTAGGGTATCCTGCTATAATAGCATCTACTGGAAAGGAGACCTCTACTTTTCAGAGACAACACATCCGCGAATGGTTCTAGATGGTCTGACAGATTTTGGTCAAACATTTGGCAAGTGTAAGGCTTTGGCTGCTCCGGAAACCTTGTGTTCGCCATTTCTTTAACTTGTGTTTGAGACAGCACATTTACTCCCCCAACTGGCTGTTGGTAGAGGTAGGTATCGTCATACTGGGAGGTTTCTACTTCCTTTAATACAATAGATTCAAGGGGGAAGTATGACTTCGTGATAATGGAAGTAGAGAGTCCTGTCTCTACTCCACTCTGACTTTTCCCTGATAACCTTGATCCTGTTGTACGCGAGAGATCTGTCAATAGGGGCACCATTGTCCCATGTGCCCAGTGCGACCACAATTAAAAGCAACTTACTTTATGGGCCTACGTCTTTGCTTAATATAAGTTAGCCCACTTGGAAAGTCATTCCAAAGATGATCAGCATAACCAGACCCACATTGGTAGACTGCCTGCTGTCAATCAGTGTAGTTAGAGCTGAAGCGGTAGTTGGGCAGTTGTTGCTCAGCAGGTATGGGACAGATGTTGAGCTGTGGGGAGTAGCCTGGCATGATATTCATCGATTGGTTGCTTCCCTCCTCATGGTTAGGGTAGGCCCTGGCGACAGTGAGAATACACTTGATATTGGGTGGAGGAAAAGTTTCAGTTAACCGAAGTAAAAACTGAACAAGTTTAAGAAGAGGTACATCATCCTCTAACAATGAGGCCATAACATTGTAAATCTCAGGATATGGCTTTATGCAGAAGCCATTGCAATGCATACATCAGCTTCAGCTAAAATTCCATCCCCAATCAACACATATGCTTCTGCCATAAACTGCTCAGCAAATGCGGTGAGAGTCTCATTTTGTTGAAACCAAATGGTCAGGAACTCAGCTTTCTGCTGCAACATCTTTGCTTTTCCGCCAAACAACCTTATCACCATCTCCTTGACTTCTTGGTAAGTAACGGAACTGTCTGAAAGATAACAAACAACTTGATCAGCTTTTCTGACATCCAAGGTGGAGATCAACAGTTTCGCCCTGTGCTGGTCTGAGGCACCTTCAGTTGCAAAAACAAATCGTCAAAAGAACCTATGAAAATTCCTTTGCGATCAAAGGGTGGCAGCTAAGCACAGCAGACTTTCTGGAACAGCTCATCTTGTCTTTTGAGCACAGTGTCCAATGCAAGTTTCAACTCCTCATATGCAACGGTTCTATTGTGTCATGCAGATTTCTTTTCAAAGCAACCTAGGTGGGACATAGCAGGTGACTGAGTTTTTATTATTTTATTACTGATCAATGGCCCCCTGTAGTGAGCAACACTGTTGTAATTCGGTGGGATCCTGGAGATATGCCATAAGGGGTTTTCAAAAGGTTTACCCCACTGAGCAATAGGACTGACAATATGACGATCGTGACCCTTGGTAACAACAGAATAAACTTTGATATAATAACTATGTGGCACTTGCTCCCACTATGATACTTTATTTTTTATACAATAAGCTCCTTGGATCCTCTCTCTCTTGCTCTATTTTTCCTATTTTTCAACAACCCCTCTTAATCGCCCATCCCACTCATATACAGCGGCTTTGGATGATACCACACACGTTGCTTGGCCTATTTGGTTCCACCAATTCACCTCAATTTTGGCTAGTTATTCTTTTATTCCCTATCGCCTAAATTGTAGGCGATTTAATTCATATTCATCGAATGTCAACATCACCCAATCACCTTATTTTGAGGCAATCCAATAATTAATCTGTTACATCCCAATATCGCCACATCTCAAGGCACTTGAATAATTTAACTAATCTTATTTTGGCGGATTCATCTCAAACTGCCCAAAAAATCACAGGATTATCATCCAGTCATATCAGAATCGCGACAGCCCTGATGCAGCTGAAATTTGGAATGAGCCTTCAGTAGTACCTGACCATCCCCAAAAACACTTGAATATCCCGCTTACTACCTGAGCGAGTCATCTTGCTTATTGCTTCTACCTTAGACAGCTGCAGTTTAAGCCCATTTGAATCCATAATGAACCCAAGTACTTTACCTATTCTTTAAAGAAATGACACTTCTGGGGCTTAATTTTGATATTAGCAGTAGCGAGGTGTGGAACACTTGTTCCAAGTGAGCGAAGTGCTCTGTAAATGTCCGCAAGAACACAATGATGTTGTCAAGATAAACTAGGATGAAGTACAGCTTTAAATCACCTAAAATTGTATCCATGGCACGCTGGAACGTAGCTAGGGCATTGCACAACCCTTGTGGCATGCGATTCAGCTAGAATAACTGCTCAAAGTGATGATAGTGCATTTCTCCCACTCCACTGATGGAAAATCGATTTGCCAGTACCCTGAGATCAGATCCATGACAGAAAAATAATTTTCCTTGCCACATTGGTCCAACATGTTGTCAATCTGCAGAGGCGGATAGGAATCCTTTTTTGTTACTTTATTGAGTTTGCAGTAGTCAATAAACACTCAATTTGAGCCATCTTTTTTCTTTGCAATGAGCACAGGTGATGTTCACAGATTGTTTGATGGCTCTAACATCCCTTGCATGATAAGTTTATCCACCTTATCAGAGACAGCCTTTTCACCACTTTTGATCATCTAATAGGTTGCAATCAAAAATGGAGGGTGATCCCCTGTATCTATCTGATGTACTACCCCTTGAGTGCACCCCAAATCATGATCATCATGTGCAAAAATATCTTGATACTTTTCGAATAATGCCATAGCCTTATTTTGCTGTTCCACCAATAATCCAGTAAGTGCTTCCCATGGAACCACGATCATTATGCTGAATGATGAGCGTATCAGTAGTTCAAGATCCACCCACAAGCCAAAATTATGAATATGGCGAACTTCCTATTTAGGAGCTAAGTGTAAGTAAGCCACCACTTGATGCTGCTAGATTGTTATTGTTTCTTTCTGTAAATTCGCTAGAATCACTCTCACCTCCCCAGTTTCAGGGAACAGCAGCCCTGGAGCCACATGTGGTTCAAGCTGTGTGTGCTGGTGAGGCGCCAAAATTTACCCATAAAGCTACTTTAGAGACACTGATCTCAAGCTGAGTCCCTACTATATACTGATGTCCAGATAGTAGGCTCAAAGCACTCGCTTCCTGAAGCGGAATCCCTTTGTACTCATAAATCTGGTTGGGAAGGGCCCTGGTTCACTGCTTCGTTCATTGATAACAAACAGGAATCACTCTGTCACTGTATGCTAGATTCATTTGACTAGAGCAGAACGGATCCATTGGAATTCCAAAAGAGGTAAATTATATGATGATCTGTTGTACTAAGATTGAGTGTTTCCTCCGCCATGTTTATCACAACACCAAATTTCCTCATAAATGCTGCGCCGATTAGCATGTCATAGTTGTTATTTGGCAAAACCACTGCTGGAGCAGAAGCCCAAACTGACCCAAATCATAAAGGCATCACATTATATGCTCCTTCCAACACAGTGCTGTGCGTCCCCATGGTCCCATATACTACTTGATAATCCACATCCAGTTTCAACAGAAGCTTAGCCACCAACCTGGTAGAGACTATGTTCACAGGGGCTCCTGTGTCTATGATAGCGCAGATTTTTGTGTTTGAACGAAAATGTCGCAATAAGTGCATTTAAAGTAAGAAGAACCATCAGTGTTTATTACATGTACGTCTAAGGGCTTTGTGTTACTCAAAAAGGGGGAAATGCCCTTACCAAACTGAGGATACTCACTAGCAATTTTTTCAACCAGAATGGCTACACCAAACCCTACTAAAGAGGTGACATTTATTGAGGAATCCGCGTTTCTTTTTCTGGTCTGTTCCAGGATCTGCAACGCATATGGTTTCTGCTCATCCTGACGTAACTCTGAGCTTGGGGGATAATTCCTACTCTCATAAATGGAAGAAGGGATATCTGAAGGAAGCTGTTGGTATAACAATTAATCTGATTGAGTTTTGAATCCTACTTGAAGAGATGCGTGGGAATTATTAGGGACAATTAAATTGGACTTAGCAGAAGTAGCGCATCCTGTCTCTTCCTCCTGAGCTTTTCCCTGCTCAATTTTCTCAGTTGGCATTGTATACACTTGCAGGTTGTTAGGTCAATTACCAGCATAATGCCCTCTTCGTCTGCATTGGAAGCAGGTATTCATAAAAGTTTCACATTTATATCATACAGCGGAAGAGCCAGTTCAGAAAAAACCAGTATGGTTCCAGGGTTGTGAACAAACTAGTGGAGCGTACATAGGCCGAAAAGTCCTGCTGATTTTTATGAGGGATGAATACATTCCAGCAGTTGATAGTTTGGTCGCTGCGACCCATATCCTGAAGAATTTGGTTCAGAGACAGCAGAGATTTTATGGGCTATATTAGGGGCGCCAATCGTGGTGGAGAATTGATGTAAGGTGTTCACGATTTGAATAAATCCTTCTTATCCATCCAAAATGTGAGATATAGCGTTATATAGTTCCCAATATGGTTTGATGGCCGCCGTCATCACTATACCAACATCCTCAGCAGATAATATGTTAGCTCCAAGTAGTACATATTATCTGCTGAGAAACGTTCTGCAAATTTTAATAGGATCTCATACTGGTGAAACTGTATAGTTTGGAAGTCAGCCTTCCATTGGGCCATCTTGGTCGCGCCCCCAAACAGCCAAAGAACAATCGTTTTGACTTCTTCGTAGGTTACTGAGCTATTTAGAAGGTAGCAGGAAACATTATCAGCGCTTTCCATATCTAAGGCGGACAGCAACAATTTTGCTTTCCACCAATCAGAAGCTCCTTCCAAGGAAAATTTGAATAACTTAAAGTAACCGTGTAGATTCCCATCATGATTAAAGGGAGGAAGTTTCTCAATCTGAACACATTCACCTTGCTCCAGGCTTCTGCAGCAAGAATCAGGCGAATTGGTTCCTGAGCGACTAAGGGAACCACCTTATTGTGAACTATCATATGGCTGGCCAGATGGACTTAAATTTTCAAGTTGGAATCAGAAGAAGTAGTGTCACGCAGGGGGTCCATTGCACCGCCTGAGAGATATTCATTAGCTGATCCATAGCATTCTTCCCCTAAATCACCACTAACTGAACCACTTCCCCCAGCTCCAGAGTGCTCTGCAATGTGTTTGTTAATTAAATACTCCTGTTTTGACCATATAGCATCTACACCTCCATCCTGGAATTCCCATTGCAGTGTCTTGTATTGACATTGCAATTCCTAATTGAAATTCCACTCAACGTTCAGTTGTTGCTCCAATGCTTGTACTTGTGAGAAAACTTCTTTGATTATATTCTGCATTTGTGCATACTACCGGTTAGCATTACTTGCTTGATGATTAGCGTTGTTTATTTGGTTAAGGAGGGCAGTTTGTTCCCATACCAATTCCTCGTTGAGCTGTCAAAGGGTATCGAGCCATCCTTGCATGTCTGCATACTCCATTGTCTCACTGATTGGAAGAGGAAAAGCTCGACTGCACTCTGCCAGGCTAACAACTTCCAGTTGGGTAACCCAACGGACTAGCTGGAGATATTTAGGACGTTTACCAAAGGATAAAAAGAGTTATTTGTCCATTGCTGACTTCTCCATTTGATGCAAAGTTGGGTGAATTTAGCTGAGAAGGAACTGACTTGATCTGCCACTTGTTGTTCCATCAGTGTTATTTTTTCCCTAAACTGAGCAATTACAGCTTCAAATGCTTCCACCCATTCCACTAGATCCATCATGAAGCACTTGATATTGCTTTCTCAACGTTGTTACATACTGAATCCATTCTGCTGATAGACCATGTCAATTCAACAGTTCTCTTATTACCCGGGGTAACTCCTGATTTAACTGTGGTACCAAAATGTCCAATTATCGGCAGATGTCCCCAACACGATGGTCCATATGCACTAGTGCCCCTGACACTTCCAAAAAAGAGTGATTGAGCAGTCGAGCAGGAGGCAGGTATTGTTTTGCTGTGCTTGATCGATCACATTACATCTCCAATCTCTATATTGTGATGAGCCAGCACATGCAGTAGCTGGCAAATTGACAGTTGCACATAAGCGACAAGATACTACTTGATTCTGTGAGTACCAAGGAGATGAGCCAATCCTGTCATAGTCACGTCCAGATAGGACATGTACAGGGCGTAGCAATCTTCTTGGTCTCTTTGGTTATAAAACAAACTCAAGGCATACCCCCCTACCTCATCCTTATATAATTGATACTGGTGCAACAGCCACTCTATAATATCCTGCAGCTTTTGAGGGAGCACATTCATGGAGCATCTTTGTTTCTTGTCCATCAGCTCAGGGCCATTTCCTAATTGAGGATTGATCATAACCTCATCAATACCTGGTTTGGTTACAGTAAATAATACCAGTTCATTGTTAGTTGCTGTAAAGAATTACTCTGTTGGGTTGATTATCGGAGGTCAACCCTAGTAATTTTTTTACTGCACAGGTTCAGTTTCCTCGTGCACCTTGCGTTGTAAGAATATATATAATTTGATAATAGTATGATGAATATTATCCGTAGTTGAGCTATAGTTTTCAGGCCCAACGCTTTGGCCAGTATTTCCAATTAATACTGGATATCATACTCTTAGAGATTCATTCCCTGTAATCCTGTCCACTTGATCTTCGTTAAGATCCTCTGATGACAGTCTCCTTTAGCCCAACACACAGTCAGCAGCAATCCCTTAGCCATGGTTCCCTTTGTCTCTAGATCCCCGCTCAGATCTCTATTCTTCTCTGAGAGTCTACAAATTATTGCCTTCTGCAATAGTATCCTTGAGATGGAATCTTCACACTAGATGCTGATAGTCTAACTATTACTAAATCTACAATAAAACTAATAATGTTCTAAAGTAGAACGCATAGGTTAATGTCTATATTAATGTCTATTCTCCTTTTATTAGAGTAGTTCCTAGGAAATTTATAGGGGATTCAGCCATCTAACCCTCTATTGACACCTCTTCAATGAAACGGCAGCTGTTGCCATTGAATCACCCTTCCTCATCTTGACAGCGATGGTCTTCCCCATCCTGACTAGGATTCCGATGTTGGACATCCTTGAGACCTCAAACAGAAAGAGTCAGAAATATGTCCTTAACATTTTCCTCTCAATCCAAGCAAATCAACCATAATTGGCTAGCAACCTGCTTAGATAATGGGACTTTTTACCCATTATGGCAGGTCACTTCACCAACCAATTGATTCTATAGTTGCAGGCGGCATCACTCGCCTCACACCTCATTAAACATTCCCAATCAGTCAGTGATGAAACCTGACTGATCCCAATTGGTACACCTGATAGTTAATCACTATCAGATCTCCTTATTTCAACAGCCACTCCACCCGATGAGATATCAGGTATTCATCTGGATTGATACCTGATGGATATGACCAGACAAATATCCTAAAATCCCTCAAATGTAGTTCCTCCAAAATTTGGGTCAACCAATTTCCAATTCACTTCGCTTTAGGGAATTTTTCCTTAGCGATACCAGGTAATCTAGCAGGCTGGGAATATGGGCAAAAATC
>JAKSZP010018591.1:0-143322 GCA_022478985.1 Massospora cicadina | reverse complement strand
TTTATGGCCATGTAATCCAGTGGTGAAGGGCTTATCACATCAATGCTAATGACGCTGAAGGGTCACATTGGGATGATAACAGAGGGTTGAAATTGAGGATTGGCTCAGTTCTGGGATAGTCAAGTCATCCATGCCTTTGAGCCCTCTTGGATGGTCTCTACCATTCAGACCCAGTTTCAGCATGACTTCAGCCATTCATGTTTCTTCTTAACCGCACCATGTCCCACAGTAGTATGGCTCTCTAGGATAACGTTGGTTTGGGAAGAAGGGCGGACATAATAAAGCAATCTCTTATTGACCATCTTGTAGAGTAGACCGTCCTTAATTTGAGTATCTCATGTCATCCTTCAGAGCTCAGCTTGAACCTCAGGACTATCCAACTCTCATCTCTCAGGTCATTTAATCAGATCATACAGTCAGTCCACCTCAGGGGTCAAAGCTGCTAGCACTGGCATCCTGGTTAGGATGTCAGCATTTCTGTGAATTGCGCCCACATGATGAAAAGTGGTGAAATTATAGCTCTGAAGTCATAAGGCCCATCTGGCTAAGCGTACATCTAGGTCCTTCATCTGCTGGAGCCATCGTAGTGAGAAATGGGTGGTGACAATGGTAAAGTGGGTACATAGAAATAAAAAATTATTTGATGGCTATCAAAACATCCAGGCACTCCCTCTCAGTAACGATGTAGTTATGTTTGGCCCTAATCAGTGCCTTGCTAAAATAGGCCACTGGATGTTCAACCAGATCTTCATCATGCTGGGCTAGGATATCACCAACGGCGACATTACTTGCATCAATAAACAATGCGAAGGGTTGGTCAAAACGCAGGTGGACTAAAATGGGCTTAGTACATAGAGCAGTTCTCAAGGATTAAAAGCCTGTTCATTTAGGTCACCATTCAAACGGCACGTTCTTCTGCAGGAGCTAAAGTAGTGGCTCAGCTAGGTCAGCAAACCGGGGGATAAACTGATGATAATAGCCCACCATTTTTAGGAACACCTGAATTTCCATTAAGCTCTGGGGCGGTGACATCTTTTATATGGCTTAAATTTTATCTGGTATAGACTGGATGCCATCCTTTGAGACTTTGTGTATAAGAAACTCCATTTCTGAATGGGTGAAAGAGAACTTCACAGGTAAAAGCTTTTAGATGCTTTCTGGAGTTTATTGAAATCTTCCCTGAGATGCTTGACGTGTCCATTAAAGGTTCACAAGAAAACAGTGTTGTCATCTATGTATATGCGGATGTATGACAGCTTAAAGTCCCCAAGGATCCCATCAGGGCACATTGGTAAGTGGATGGGCGTTGCAGAGGCCCTGGGTCATCCTTGTGGGTTTAAATAGTCCCTCATTAGCTATGAGGGCGCACTTGGCTCTATCTCCTGGGGAGAGCTCAACTTGCCAATATCCTCTAATAAGGTACATTGCGGAAAAGTACTAAGGTGAGCAGATGAAAGAAATAATCAATTTGGGGCAGAGGATAACTATCCTTCTTGGTGATAAAGTTGAGCCTCCAATAGTCCATCACCATCCAGTGGCTGCTGTTCTTCTTCCAAACCAGAAGAAGAGGAGATGTCCAAGGGCTGCGTAAAGGCACTAGGAGTCAGCGTCAAGTAATTGTCTGAGCTCCACTGCCACCTTGGCTTCTTCAATCTTGCTCTTGTGGTAAGGTTGGGACCAGAAGGGGGGAGTGTCCCCAGTTTCCACGTGATGTAGGACTCTGTTCATTCTCCTGAAATCATAGGTTGAGGCTGAAATAGGTCTGATTACTTCTTCAACAACTCTTGAACTTTGTGCTGTTGGTTGACAGTAAGGTCCTTCCTGATACTGGTGCTTACCAGGGCTACCAATAGAGGCTTTTCCAACCCAAAGTATCTTAGGTTCCCAAAACTACAGACTTGTCAACATCCTCCACTGGTAGGAGGCGGGAATAGGCAGTGGGACTGTTTGGGCCTACTATTTTGGGTTTGTTGGTAAGGTTATCCAACAACACTGATATATATCTATCATAAGCTGTATCTAGAATTCTCAGGCTGGTTAGCACCTCCTTGGTGGATGGGTTGACTAGGCCTCAGATTGCCAGTAAGTATCCTGAGGATTTAATAACATGGACCCAGGTGTCAGCAATGTTCTGGGACTTTTGAGGTATTGTAGTTGCCTTAGGTAAGTAGATTGGCATGCTGTCAGAATTGCAGATGACCACATAGTCTAACTCTTTGACCAGATATGAGATTTGACAATTATGTTATAATTGTAGAAGGTCAGCAATAGTGGCCGACTGATGAGAATATTGTCATGCGGAATCCCCCATGATATTAGAAGTCATGAATATGAATTATTGTCGGGCATCATCCCCAATGATATTTGAGGCCGCTGACAGATAATAATTTCATTGGGAATTATACCCATCGATATTTGAAACTGCTGAAAGATGATAATTTTGTCAGTAATCATCCCCAATGATATTTGAGGCTTCTGACAGATGTTAATTTTGTTGGGCATCATCCCTAATGAAATTAAGCAATAATTTGATATCGGGATAATCCCCATTAGTCAAATTATAGGGAATTGTTCAGAGCGGAACAGATTAGAATCATCAGAAAATACCAAAACGTTTGAATGCTGGAGGAAGAGTGGAATTGTCATTGGCTAAAACAATCAGTTTCGTGTACCTAATACCAATTGTTTGGTCCTCTGAACGCCTGAGGATTACGCTGCCTAAAAAACCTAAGGCAACAATACCCAATGAGATTTGGTGCCTAACATTAAGGGTCAAAACTAGTATAGGAGCACAAGTATTCTCATCGGACAGCTGAAAAGTTGTGTGCCAATTCTACATATAGAAACCCCAAATAATTCCCTAGTAAAATTAGATTCACACTGATATTAACTTAAGGTGTTTAAACATTGGTTGTTTTAAACATTACTCTTAAGAGAAGAGTGCAAGGATCAGATATTCTTAGGTTGGCAATATCAAAAATCTCCACTTGGCTCTGCAAGAAGGGCTTAGGGAAAGTGTTCCCTACCAGCATCAAAGTATCTTCAAGAGGAAGAAGCACCAGTGTAGCATTAGACTTTACTCTCAACGTGGCTTTTGAGAAATCAACTACGATAATAGTTTTCATACTATTATTGCCTCATCTATCAATCTCATTCAAGTAATCAACGCCATGATCCACGAATCTGTGCAGTTGAAATCCAGGGCTAAAAGCGAGCAACAAAGCCCAAGATTTTAACACATGCCTTCTTGTCCATCAACAGCAGGGGGTAATCATATTCAAGGGCCTCTTATGTGATATCTAAGCTGATCAATTCAGCCCTCACTCTCCAGTAAACAGGCTCATGCCTTGACTTTCATATTAAAGTCATGAGAGGTTTTGACGGTCAGGGGGACCTGATGTCCTAGTAGGGATAAAAACTGTCATCGTAATGGACTACTCCTGAGTAGTCTTTAAGAAACTGAGTTTCAAGGATCAGGTCATTTCTAGGGTTATCTAGTGCAGCAGCGGTGGTATTTTCAGTAAACTTTCCAAACTGTAAGTGTAGAGAACAATAGGCCTTGATAGATCAAGTACATTGCAAGCCAGCTATGCCATACTCCATTTAGTGGGGCAAGGCTGGCATGACTTTGATGCGCTTCATTAACTTTGATGATATGACGTTCATGGGGATCCACTGTCAACTATGGAGAGGACTGGGATCTTATGGACTCAAACTGCAACGCAGGCAACTAGGCTTCAAAACTGGGAATGTAGCATGATAAACATGGGAGAATCATTGGAAGAAGAGTAAGTAGTATCAATTTATTTATTATTGACGGCTACCAAAGCTTTTTTTGGGTATGATAGCTCCAGGATTGTTCAAGGTTATGGAGGATCCTTGGGGAGTATAGGGATGTCAGCATGGAGCGCCTCATCCTTCATGCTGACGGCCCTTTTCCCGCCTCCTCAGCAAGTTGTTTCCAGTATTATTGGCGCCTATGTCTGAAACTGTTGCAGTAGTTTCATTGAGTTTGAGGATTCTTCTAGTTTTGACCACATGGACTTGTGGATGGTTGGAGGGACTTGAAAAGGTAGCCTTGATAGTGTAGAATCAACGCAGGGATCTCGTTAAGTGCTTCCTTAATCTCCTGGATGCAGGTAAACCATTCTTCTGTCCAACCGTGAGCATTTGAATCTTGGGGTGGTATCCCAATATGGAGATGACAATTATGATAGCGTCATCCAAGGTGATACGATTGGTAGAGGCTAATGGTTGTGCTTGGGAATAAAAAAGGCTGGTAAACTCCATGGGACTTAATCCTTTATTCAGTTGGAACCTCGTGAATTCTTTTTTTGTTTTGCTAGGGTTTGATTGCTACCAAATTCTTGGATTAAGGCTGTACAGACCTGTTCCCAGGTGTTGCACTCTTTCAAATAAGAGGTCATGATCTTTCAGGAAGTGCTGTTAATGCAGGAGTAGATATGCTTCACTTTCTGCTGTTTGGTGGCCTCCTCCATGGTACTCCCATAGACATAAAAAGGAGGCAATTCTTTCCTGTCTGGGAATGAACCTTTTTTGAAAACTAGGTTTAAAGTTAGTTATAATAGGAATGGAGAGGGTATTAACGCCAGGGATGGGTGCAAGCTCAAAGATCTTGATCTCCGCATAGTTATGGGGACCTGCTGGTCTAACCATCATTGTAGGACCTTAATGTCCTCTTGGATATCATACCAGTTTAAGTTGAGGGAGAAAACGGAAGCATTATTTGCAAACTGCTCTTTAGTGATTGAATGCCGGTACCAGAAGGCAAAGCTGGCTCTCAATGGTGGTCAAATGTGTTTTAGACCCTCAGAGAGTTTGTTCAAGCTGAGAGATGCGGCTATTAGTAAGCTTTCTGAAGGCGCTGAAGCTGTCCATTTTGTCCAACAGTGCCTCAATAAAGACCCTAGGGTTGAGGGGGACTTAATTCACTCAGTTTTTGCACCTATGAGCTACATTCCGAATTTAATCATGTAAGGCAGCCAAGGCTGCTAACATCCTTTCTCTAGGGGACATCAGGGCCTTTGGGAGTGGGTGCTTCAGGACCTGAGGGCCCTTGAGGTCTGTGGGGACCTTCTGTTCCTTTGGCCCCCCAGGCCCTTCAGGACCTTCACTCCTGGAGGTGTAGTCATGAGATGTCAGAACCTGGTAGTGTTGTTGCAGGGTCCATACCAGATCCTCAACTTGGAGGAAACACTGATTCTAGGTCACCTCAAGGAGTTGGACGTTCTGGCGCAGCTGGTTCTTAAGATAGTCAGAGATCCCACTATCCAACGCCGTGATTTGGCCTTTGACCTTGTTGATTAATTGTCAGTTATTGATAATGGCCTCACGGTTGTTGTGGATGAAGGAGGAGGCCACGTTACAGAAATCGAAAAAGGGGAGTATAAGGCCTGGGTGAGCCCCAGGGTTGGGAGACTTCATGATGGTGCAACCCAACTAACTGGAGAAGGTGATGAATAGCCAGGTGGACAGATTTGCAAAGGTAGTGTTCAGGCCCCAGGGTAAGTTCTCCTGCTGGCAGATGGGATGAGGCATATAGGTCCTGCATGGTAGAGGGCACGGAAGAGGCGTGGGAGCAGCTGGAGCAGGCACCCCAGAGCAGATGCCAGTTAATAATTGTTGGAAAATATTGTTAAGGTTCTCATACTGAATTTGGTACATACTTCCATCAAAGGAGGGCAGGGACAACTGGAATTTGGCCTGGAATTCTAGACTCTCAGGCTGTGTG
This sequence comes from Massospora cicadina, assembly GCA_022478985.1. Classification (NCBI taxonomy): domain Eukaryota; kingdom Fungi; phylum Entomophthoromycota; class Entomophthoromycetes; order Entomophthorales; family Entomophthoraceae; genus Massospora; species Massospora cicadina. The sequence goes on along the minus strand of JAKSZP010018591.1, from coordinate 137,570 downwards.
GGTGGCACTTCATACTGTGAGTTATTAATCCATCAAGCAGAGCTTCTCAACCAATCAGAAGATCTTCAGGGCTGCTAGTATTTTCTATTGTTTGCGATAGGCGTTTTCACTTAGGAAAGCTCATAGCACCCTGTAGTGAGCACCACTACTCTTGGAATAACAGTTCTCTTGACTGTTGCCAAAGTCCAAAAATGAGCTCAAAGCTGAAAATTGGAGTAGAGGTCAAAAAACGAAAAGATGGAGGGAATATATACTACTTTATTGTGTAAGGAAGCATCAATATTTATAGGGCGCGTGGGTACATGGTGTCTTAGGGACCTTCATGGCCTCACAAGATCAGGATCTTTTACTGCCTTCTAGATCAACCATCTGGATGGTGCCCTCATTTTACTGCATCATCCTCATGACCGCAGTGGTGGGGACCGCGCCTCTAATGATTCAGGAAGCAGGGTTGGGATTCTTGAAGGTGTATACATCAATCACATATTTGCAATGCTTTCTGATTAAATCTGATTTTGGATCCTTTAGGATAGGGTTCACTTTGTGCTGGTTCAAGAGTGGGTCAGTTGAGGCTCAATTCAGGAAAAGGGATTTTGATTTACTCACCATCTCAAATCCTCACACAAGGCAATATGTCAACGGTTCTGAAAAACACTATATATAGTAAAAATGAGAATAGGGCATTGCATTTAAGTTTTAATGAGGATTTATTTCATTCTCAAGATCAATCTTACCAAGAAAAAGGTGATATTTGACTTGTCTCTATTTCTTGAGGTTACGCATACTCAAGGTATGTGACTAACATTGATAGTAGTCTCATGTTATTGGGTAAAATTGGCTCAAATTCTTGACAAAATGATCATAGCCCATCACCAGAACTTTCCTTATAGCTGTGTTTGTCAGATTATCTCTTTGTTGGTTAACTCTTTCTTTTGGTTAATCTAATAATATTTACTTATCAATAGATACCTTTTGCCTCCCTTGCTGTTTACCTCCTTATTGAGTATACATTTTTATATACAAGCCATAAAAGTGTTGACATCATTTAAAGTGGGGTTTTCTTAAGGATTTTATTAGGCGTTTACTTGTGAGTTGTGTATTAAATCTTTCCTTAATTCTTTTGCTATAGGAGATAAGAGAAACTCTTCTCATATTAAGCAACTAGCCAATTTGCTATATTTTTTATATTTATTTCATGTAGGACTCTCCTTTTGTATTAACAGGGTATGTTAGCTGTTTGTCACCGTCATTAAGCTTATCACCATGGCTTTATTGTTTGCTTTGGTAGTTGCACAGCTCAGAGTTTCTTTCCTTACCATCAGTTGGATAATTTGTGCCCTGCCTGCATGTACCTATGGGGTTTATTATTCTAGTCCCTGCACTAACTATTATAAAGCTACCACAGAGATAATTCTAAAAATCAAGTAGGCGATAACTTTCTTTGCTTTGGAGGCTTCTAAAAGTACCCGTTTAAATAAGCCATAACTAGGCTTTTGTGGTTCAAAATTAGTATGTTGACTTTCTTCCAGTTTAGCCAACTGAGCTTTTGTAGTTTTTATATCTCAGCAGCATTTTTGTGAGTTTATCAAAATTTTGGAACATTTTTATGGAAGAATATCAACCAAACGTGTCTTCCTTTTAAATTTTCCAGATCTTCTCCCATAATCAAGTTAGTCACTCCTTTTTTTTAGTACTAGATGGTCCCAACCCACAAGTTAGTCACTCCTTTTTTTTTTTAGTACTAGATGGTCCCCAAGTTAGTCACTAAATATTTATATAAATTCTGTGGTCAGGCATAGGCCTTACTTCTGTCTGGTGTTGCAAAAGCGTCATTTGTCCAACTTATGCTGGCTGAATATAATAAAAACGTTTGGGTATGGCTGCAAACACCTGTCAAAAAATGATCATATGATTAGCCATCTTCCTAAAAGTTTCCATGCCACAACATAACTAGGGTTTAATAATTTACTCACATATGTTTCAACCTTGGGGATCCTTATAAATACTCACCTAAAACAACCACTTACCCTTTATAAAAAGACTTACTTTTTTCTGAGATCACATCATCAGCAGAATTGGCAGGTAAATTTGTCTAGATCATTTATAATAATTAAATGATCTCTGATTTCAGCTTCATTTTAGAAATCTTCCCTGTAAGACAAGACAGCTCCTACTCAGGAGAGAGTTTCGCCATTATGTAAAATAATGAATACAATCATTTAGAAATCAGAATATAGATCCTATTTTTGAACCTGAAGACAACGTTTTAGCGTGACCTTAACTAAGTACAAACAAACTACTTTATAAGTTTGATTGGGTCTCGCCCCAATTGTTATTCTTATATCAGATCACCCCTGAGGGCTCTCACCTGGCTTCTACTATGATCCACCAGCCTCAGTGGGTGAGGAAAGAGTTAGTAAAAAATGGTGGTATTATTATGCATAAGGGAAATTAAATTAGCAAGTTGTTGGATTTGTTACTTTAAATAAAACATACTCTTGGCATTTCATGCTCTTACCCACTCTAGCTTCTCCTTTGGGGAATAATAGGACGATTATTTTAGTAGACAATGGTGCCTCAAGAACTTTATTGATCAAACTCTAGCTAAATACCACGAGTTTTAATACTTACATGGTGATATTGTTAGGGCAGGTTCCTCTCAGTCTATTACCACAATGAAAGTTCAGGGACTTGTTGATTATCAAGCTGGTAAGTGCCACCTTTCTGATCACTTATTGATAATTAAAATTTTTTATCCAACTACCTTGTGTTTATAGTGGCGGCGTAAATTTGGTATAAAGCCAAACTGATTACCAATATTTTGACTTTAGCTTTGATGATTAGGAAAGAGATGATACTCACACCATCTAGTACTAAAAAAAAGAAAGAGATGATACTCACCATGCCCATGGTAGGCACACAGAGCAGTTTATCACAATGGCCTAATGTACAGATATAAGTCTTACGCCTCTGTTGAAGCTCACTCCAGAAGCTTTCTAAAAGACTTCTTGGAGAGTTAGAGTCTTTTTTTGATTCAGCTTCTGAGAGTTTATAGCTGACATTCTAAGTTTGACCATGTTTTTTAACTCACTGTGATTTTGGTTTGCATTTTTTCCCTCTATCTACACTTTAACGTTAAGGGAGAGACAGCACTAGATGTTTGGGTTACTGATCAGCTTGCTGAAGGTGTCATCATTCAGCGTACCATTCCATTATATAAGTCACTTTTTTAGAAAAAGAAGAAGTTTACTTAAGTCCTTGTGTAGACTAGGTTATCTTAAATAATGTACCATACTGATCTACATCCCATCTCTATAGAGGCATAGATAGACAGAATGTGGATAAATCAAAGTTATCTCCAAGTTAGATTGCTTAAATGCTTTAACTAGATCCGTGGTAAACAGAGTAGAAATGTCTTACTTTGTGATGTATTAGGAAAAGGATTTTCAAATTCTGTGTCATGTTTTTAGACCAAATAATGCACCTGCGATTTTCCAACTTCACATTGTTGTAACATTAGGAGAGCTGTTAGGTGTATGTGCCATAGCCGTTATGGATGATATATTGGGTTTCTCTCTAAATCAAGCGTCCCATGAGATAAACTTGTGGCAGGTGGTTGAACACTTGAGAGCAGTTAAATTAATGCTAAAATTGAGTAAGTGTTAACTTTCTAAGTCCCAGGTCACATTCTTGGGCAACATTGTTTTTAACAAAGTTCGTTTATAGCTTCTGACAAGGATAATGCTATTCTGATTGACCCATGACAACCTCAGTTAAGAAAATAAGAATATTTTTGGGGACATGTATTTTCCTTAAGAGCTTAGCTCCCAACCTTTCAGAGGTACCTCACCCTTGTATTTGGCTTTGAAGTAAAAAAAAACCTTCAGTTATCTTCTACATTAAAGGATGCTTATCAGCTGTAAAGTGCACCTTGCTTTCAACGTCAATAATTAACCATGATGATCCAGATATGGAGTTTATAGTAGCTAGCAATTCTTGAAACTTTTCTATTGCTGCTCTGTTGCAAGTAGACACATATGGAGTCAAGCATTTAGTGGGATATTTCTTCTGCAAGATGCCTTTACCTAAGCTAGATTAGACTGTTTATAATAAACTAACTGTTGACAGTAGTAGAAGCGTTGACTTATTGCTGTCAACATCTTCCTGGTTCTTTCCAGCCATTCCATGTTCCTACTGATCACTGGATTTATTGTACTAGACCCCTCGTTTCTTGATCCCACTGCAAACCTGCTGTCATGAGATCCTTGCTCAATTTGTGTTATAATACAAATTCACAGAAAGCCAAGGAAAACAGATTAGTTGATTCCTTAAGTCAGAAATCAGCTTTAGCTCCTAACCTCGAGGAAGTGGAGCTGCATAACATACACCTGGTAATTCCCCTGATAAGATTATATCTAAGCAACCCTTGTTAATTGCACTCCTGTTATTGATTCTTTAGATAATCTAGAAAAGTACGGTATGTAATAAAAGTCTTCCTCTCACAATCTTTACCATCAAAATGCACAACTCTTTCTAAATTCAAATTGAATCAGAAGTCTTAATGAGGCGTACCATATAAAGGGTATGTAAGGTTCCAAGGACGCTTATGGGTTCCCATTGGACCTCTTCTCCTGGAAATAATTAAGGAACACCCTGATGGGATAACTGTTGAGCACCCTGGAAGGCGAAAACCCTGGAGCTTATCTATTGCACATATAACTGGAAGGGAACCTTCGCATAGTTTTCTTGGTATAATAAAAATTGCCTTGTCTGTAACAGGATAAAATGAAAACTAACACCTTCTGCTGGCTTGTTGGTACCAGTTTAAAAGCAGAGGGTCCTTGGACTTTTCTTTTAGTGTATTTTAATGTGTTATTGCGTCTCCATGGGAGATAATGATATCATGATAATGGTGGACTGGTTCACCAACTGTGCCTTTTACATTCCATGTAACGCCATAGTAATAGTGGTTCATATGACCAAGTTATTTGTTTCCAACATTTTCTAAAATTATGACGTGCCTCAGAAATTATTAGCAACTCAAGGTCACAGCTCACATCTATATTCTGGGAGGAGTTGTATAAGATCATCCATCTTTGCCCCTGTCATTCAACTGCCTTCCAACCACAATCTGACGGGTAGAAAGAACAGATGAACTAATGCCTGGAACAATTCTTATAGTGTTATAGAGCGGCTGGTTACTCATACTGGACCTCACACCTTCCTTTGAGTCAATTGGGTTATAAAAATTCCCAGAATTCTTAAGTTAGGTATGTTCCCTTCTTTGCCAACTATAGTTATAGCTCCTTGCTTAATATGGAACTCAGTTGTGGTTACAAGGTGGAAGCTGTGGTGGACTATGCTAAAGTCATCAGTAAAGTACAATATGAGGTAAATAACAATTTGGACGCAGCTATTAAGGCATACAAGGATAATGTGGATGGAAAAAGAAGAGTAGGTCCTGGGTTTAAGGGAGAGAATTTTGTGATGCCGGATACCAGAAACATACCAATAAATCAGCCGTGCAAAAACTGGGATCAAAGATAATAGGACCCTACCGCATTATAAAAAAGGTGCATGATTCCTCTTACTAGTTATATCTTCCGCCTAACTTTCAAATCTTTTATACGTTTTGGGAGCATGTTGACGCGATTTAAGGGTTCCTCTCCTGAGACATCAAAGTCCTACCTTTTGGATGGGGCACCAAAGTGGGAAATAGAGGGGATTGCTGCCTCTTTTTTTAGTACTAGATGGTCCCAGGGATTGCTGCCTCTTGTCATGTGAAAAGAAGGCTGAAATACATGGTATGATGGAAGGAAATGGACGCTGAAAAAAGCCAAGTTCCAGCTTGTGATTGCGCTCATGCTCTGGACTAATTTTCTCATTCCATAAGTTTTTACTGAGGCCGCTGGTCTTAAGTCCACCCCTGAAATTTCTGTCATGAAGTTACCCCAGCCCATAAAAACTTCTTTCTTGCTGAAACCCTGGAAAAGGGGTGATTCCTCAGAAACCAGAGGGTAATGTCATACCTCATGACATGATTTCTGGTGTGAATCGTGGAAACAAGGAAGAATTAAGTAAGGTAAAAGTTGTAAAGCTGGCTGCCCTCTCTAATATCAGATATATCTCAGATTAGATCTGGGTAAGGGACAAGCATGCCAAGCTGTAATAAGATAATGTATGATGAAATTCAAGGCGTATATGTCAATGGTGTTGAGGATTACTAAATATAGTTTAATAAGAATGGGTCATTATGGTAAATTTTGTGTTGAGGGTTTAGTTCATTAAAAAAACAACTTTAGACAAAAAGTGGAATATATTACTTGTTTTTAATCCTTGATTATATGCATACTTGAGTATTGGATTACCATTAATGGTAGTCTCTCATTATTGCTAAAAATTGGCTCAAAGCCTTACCAAAACGATCTTAGCTCATAATCCCAAACTACCTTATAGCTGTGTATGTCCAACTAATATCTTTGTTGGCTGTCTCCGCTTTTTTATATATACTATTATATCTTTATTTTATCAGACACCTTTTACCACCCTTGCTGTTTATCTCCTTATGGAGATATTCTGTTTTTATATGCCATGAAGATGTTGACTCATTCATGGTAAGATTTTCTTAAGAATTTATTAGACATTTCCTAGTGGGTTGGGTTTTAAATCCTTCTTTACTTATTTGAAAAAAAAAGAAATTTAGATGCATGTCCTCACATGTAAGGATTACCTCTAGTCCTAAACAAGAGCTTGTAGTTTTTAGTTGGATTTCCAAAGGCATGGTACAACAGTTCTTGATCTCTTTCTTTATAATCTTATAGTTGAGTCCATCTCTGAATGTCCTTTTATCACACAATTGTTTGCTTCTCTATGTTATGTCCAGCTTAAATTAACTTTTGATAAGGTCTTATAAAAACATGCTGGTACCCTCCTGGAAATTAGCTTTCCAGTCAGCATTATTTATTGGGGCTAACAGGAAAGTAGGGCGGCTTCTCACCCATACTGTGCCTTAAAATAAATATTTATCACAAGTTGAAGTCTCAGAAACTATTTGATTAAAGCGGATCATAAAAGAGTTTCTCATTTTGTAATGAGATTAGTGGCCAAAAATTTCAGTATCATGGCAAAGTTTCAAAGACTCTTTCTACTCCTGATGGTAAAAAGGATGTATGGTGTTGTAACCTTCTGTTGGACCACCATAAGGTCCATGTTTTTCCACTACATCAAAAATATAGTTTCTTTATCAAAACAATACCTTGGGGCATTTATGTCTTGTAATTACTTAGTTATAAAGAAACCTAATGGTGTCTGTGGCTGTATAGGCTCTGACTGCAGAAGCGTTGTATCACTTGTTAAAGTGGTTGATTGTAATGTTAATAAAAGAATTTCGCTTGAAGTCCTTAGTTTGAGTTTCATAAAATCAACTGACACATTTCTGGAAGGGGAAGTAAACTGGAGCAAAGGCAAACTTCTTCTCTATTCAGTAGATTATACAAGGATCAGATTTTAGTTTTTTACTGATATTATCGCCCATAGACTCCCAGTATGCTTGCTCTCATAATATTCATATGTTTTCTAAAATCTATCACGGCTTACATGATTATGTGCTTCCAGAATCAACGGGATCTGATGACTAAGGCATATTTTAGAAATAAATATCCCTTTCACAGGCTTATGTACCTGATCATCAGTTATTTGGTTATCTTGGAGAAATTCTTAAGTACTCAGAGAACTTCATCAGTCTTGTCCACCAAGTTTCTTCAGGTTTCTCAATAAAACTTGTAGAGGTGGTCATCTTTAAAAACCGTTATATATCCAAATATCTGATTTTCAGTGAAAATTATTAGAGCATTGACCCTACCGCCAGATTCTCCTTTTAAACCTATCTTAGGGTCAACCATAATAACAATTAATTTGAAATAATCTATTTTGATACTAAACCTAGATAAGTAAAGAGTTTGCACTAAAATTAGTTCTTACTTTAAGTTTTAAGGGGTTTACAATAAGTACAGATAATTTAACCCCACCCAGTTGACTTATATTAATAAATTCTTTACTTTACAGTAATTAGAAAATAACTACTTGCTTTCAATTGGCTAGTCCCTGAGTATTGACAAGATGAAATTATATTATCTATGACTTATAGTTTAAAGCCAAAGGAGGTACAACAAAGTACAGATCTTGTTTAAAACTCTGATTTGTTCCATTAAAATTCGATTTATTCATAATCTACATGCAACAATCTAATCCCTAATTGTGTGCTATAATCCTTAAGATCTAATTTAAACCTAACTAGTACAATTAGAATGTATCGCCCATTTTGGTAGATCAACACAATAAGCTGTTACATATATCTGTACATATTGATATCTAGAGATAATCAATATTATTAAAACAATGCTTCAATAAAAGAAATGTGAATTGCCTACCCTTTTACATTTGATAGCCCTAAGTAACATAAGATATATGTTATTTCTCAACAAAAGTTACACATCTCATTATTAAAAAATCCCAAAAAATTAGGATCTTTTGAAAGTTCTTATCATGATGAAAAGTATATAAGCATTTTTAAATAATATAAACTTAAGTTTATAGTTTAATATTATATTTGATTAATCTCTTCCTCTTCTAAAAAGAGTTATGTAGTGAGCTTAGAAGGATAACTCTGATCTCTTTTCTCAGGCATTCACAAGGTAATAAGAATACTGCGCTTGTCATATTGTGGGAATTCTGAATTAGCACTAAGCGAGCAACCCAATTAGCCAAAATTTCTACAAGTGGTATGCACCACATGGGCCCCTGTACATCACCAAGTTTACAAATGCTACCTTGGAAATGGAAGAACATATCAAGCTACTTGAAGAGAAGTTCTCCGCGGCCTTGTCCCAATTGAGTAGTTCAAGACCAAACATATTACCAATTCCATCTCTATGGACAAGGAGATTGAGCACCTCAAAGAGTACACTAAGACGAGAGTATCCTGCTCTTCTATCAAGATCCTTAACCACAAGCCTATCAAGCATGGAGACAACCTATGAAAAGTTTAAACTCATATGGATAACACTAGACTCTTCAGAAAAGATACTAAACAAGAGCTATTCATGGAGATACAGCAACCTCATTTTGACTATCACTGCAAGCAAATTAAAGATGAATACAACTAGCGGATCAAACACCTGGAAGCTGACTACATGGGATTATGAGATTTCAGTTTGAAAGCTCAAACTTGCTTCATTATTTTGGGAAACTGGAGTACAAGTTTTTTAAATCAACCTGACTGCCTTTTGAAGGCAAGTGGGATCACTGTACTCCACTCCAGAGCTCATTCTGGAAAGCACAAAAAAACACTTGGAATACTACTAAACAGAGTTCTTATAGTCAACTGCACAATGGTTCCAACCAAATACAAAGACACTAATCTTACTGCTCCTGCTATATATGCCTTGAATGAGATGTACCTCCATCAAACTCCTCTTGCACTCAGAGAAAAGATTACAAACTAGCTGAAAAAGGAAGATCCTTCCTACATATCAGGCTCAAAAAAAACAAACACCTCGTTGCACTGGCTGACCACTTCTATGCAGACGTCAAGAGCTATCAGATGCAAAGATAGTTACTATTGATGAGGCAACTACTACCGTCATTGCTGCCTTTAAGCGTGAATGTTGCATACCACTACTTATTAATGAAGTGAAATAGTATTAAACTAATACACAACGTGTGGGAACTGTACCAGAGGATTGCACCACACTTAGAAAATGTTCTTATGAAGCCTCCTTGACTCTCAAAGATTTGCCAGTATCAAGCCCAGTGAAGTTATCCCAGACCTGACTTACCACAATATATAACTTGGAAGCACCTTTGAACCACCTGGTAAAAGAATATTCAGCTTAGGGATATGTACCCTATCGCTGACCAGCTTTCTGTGCCTCATGATGAACCACCTCCTATTTAAAAACTAAGCCTCAAATGTAGAAAACACAGCAGCCATGTCAAAGATCAACCAGGAGACTTTGATAAGTCTGCCTACCACTCTTATGGCCTTAAGGTTCTAATAGATTTCAGAAACACTGCAGATAAACACAAAACATCCAACATTAGCATACTAACCTTCTCTGATAATTCTTAATGGGGTGAAAAGGAACCCTCTGATTAAAAATAATACATTCTTATTCTCAATCCTGGGTTAATAACAGAAAATTTGGCCTTAGGTAATCCTCAGTACTGTGATATATGTCTACCTCCCTTACTTGACCAATACTTGACCTAGACCTAAATGAACGTGGGAAGGATCGCTGCTCTGGTTTTCTGCTCTTAATATTCTTTAATGGTGTTCTGTCAATAATTCAATATCTGATCTCTAGTTAAGTATATATTGGAGCATCGACCATACCATTAGATTCTACTTCCTAAACTACCCTAGGGCAACCATAATCAACCACTAATTATATTAAAATCCTTTTGATTCTGACCCTAGTTTAGTTAAAGATTTTGCGCTATTTTTAGACCCTTTTATAGGCTTCAAGGGGTTTACAATGTGTACAGATATTTTACCCCCACCGGATTAGCTAAAATTGATAAATTTCTCACTTTACACTAATCACTATGACAACTACTTTGCTTACAGTTGACTAAAGACTGAGTCTTGACAAAATGGTTCATTTTACCTATGACTGATTGGTTAAAGCTAAAGGAGTTACAACAAAGTACAAAATATGGAAAGACTCATATGGGTTTTGAAAAAATTCTAAATATTACAAACTACATAAAAAAATCTAAGCCCTAAACATGTACTTCAATAATGAAAATTAATAGAAACCTAACTAATACATTTGGAATTTCTCTCCAAAAATGGTGGATCAACTTAATAAGCTGCTACTTATATCCAGACGTATCAATATGTAGAGGTACACAAAATCAGTAAAACAATTCATCATCAAAAGAAGTGTAATTGCCTACCCTTTTAAGTGTGCTACCCCTAATCCACATAATACATGATAAAATCTTTGACAATAGTGTTTTACATCTCATTGGCTATATATCCTTAAAATTATTTTTAAAGATATTTTAAAACTAAAAAAATATATAATTAGATTATTAGCAACGATAAAAAATATAGTGTATACCCTGATACTTTGTTTACTTAATCTTTCTTTTTTAGTACTAGATGGTTTGTTTACTTAATCTTTCAACTTTTAACAAGAGCTAAGTAGTAAGCTTAGAAAGATAAACCAGTCTCTTCTATCAGGCAATTGCAAAGTACTAGGCACACACCGCTGTCATGTTGTGGGAATCTTGGGCTAGCGCTAATTGATCAATCCAAATAGCAAGAATTACTACAAGGGTTTATAAGTTAAAAGTTGGTAGACTTAATAACCCATCAGCATTTAGATACTTGTGTCCCATCTAGTGTATAGTCTCAAAGTCATATCATTGTTTGAACATTCCACTGCATCAATCATCTGCCCATCTTACATGCCTCACAGTCAATATAGGTAGATATGACCAGTATTGGCCTTGTTATGTAATCTGTATACATAAGGTTATAAATGCTCAACAGTTCTGTTCACAGCTAAGCATTGTCTTTCAGCTACAGTGTAGTTTTGCTCTAGACTAGAAATTTTTTAGATAATATTTAATGTAATGGTCAATTTTATTTTCTATACTGAGCCAAGATGGCTCCTATGCCAATATTGTTAACATCTGCAAATATAAGAGGGTTTTTCAGATCAGTATGTTCAAGTATAGGGGCTCTATAGACATCGCTTTTGTTTATAAACAACCTTCTTTTTCTCTGTTCCCCATTATAATGTCATATCTTTTGACAGCAAGTGCTTAAGTGAGCATCACTGTCTGAGAAATGGGTAAAAACTGGCTGTGATATCCAGCCATACCCAAGAAAACTTGTAATTCTCTCATAGTTTAAAGTGATCCATTCTAGCAATAGCTAATTTATCATTATGATAATTTCCTTTTATACTAATATAGTGGCCAAGAAACTCTAGTTCTTCCATAAAAGAATGCTTGCTCATTTTTTACTTCAAATTCAGTTATTGGAGGCAAGTGATGCCTTCTAAGTGGTGTTAAAAGTGCTTGTAGAACGTCAAGCTTATAAATTTAACTGAATGGATTGGATAACAAATCCTACTAAAAAACTACTATGATTAATAATTACTTAATTTGATCATAATGCTTATATCATGACCAATTTAGTCAGCATAGTTTGATCAATTCTAATTTACTATAACCAATTCTAATCTATAAGGTACTTGCCTAATTCTCTTCTAGTGGTAATAAAAATTTATCAAATTTTCATATAAAATTTGATGCTTAATGAAATTATCTTGAGTGCTAAAAGTGGAGTTTCCATTATTAAACTGAAGCACCCTGTTCTACATTTAGTGCATAGTATTTTATTATATTCTTATGCTTAATTATGGTGTCAATTCTGATATAATTTGCACAGATACACTTAGTATAGATGTACCAGATGGGCGTTTCTATACTATAAAGAGGTCTGTTATTGTTTTGATTAGGTTAGCATCAGTTATGAGACTTTATTAATTCTATTCAATTGTTGTATATATCTTGTATATGGCCTAGATCAACTTGAGCTAATTTTTGGAAATTTAGCATTGTCTTAATGCCATTATGCACCCACTAAATAACAATATTATAAAATAATTCTTTCCTGCTTAATCCTAAATTGATTTTTAAGCAAAAATCAGGTCAATCTGGCTTTTAAAAGGATTTTATAACAATGGTCATGAGTTTTAGTAATTAACATGGTATTATTATACTCATATTGTTTAACTTTTAAATTTTTATTTTAGGTGGGCTGACCTGGGGACAATACCGCACCAATGAAGGGAAGTGAAGAAAATGGGAAAGGAAATAAATCCTGGAAAACCTCCATGTGCAGCGTATGATAGTCCAGGAAAGCCATGAACCGCCTTTTCTATTTGCTAGCTTGGTTTGTGGAATGGGGGTGCAAAATCAACACATTTGTAATCATTTCCTACCCAAAGTTTACTACCAAGATGAACTAGAGGAGGCATTGAAAGAGGGTCCATATTTTATCACTGGGGTATCCTCCCCTAGTGAACTCATCTTTATTAAATTATTATATCTGCAAAATGTCTCTATAGTATATAATAGTATCTAATAAATAATAAAATTATCATCGCCATATCATCTTATCTTTATACATTATCATCTTTTAATGTCTATTGTATTGGATTATCAGATCAATAATCAGATTCTATTAGAAGTGTTTGATTCAAAAGCTATTTAGGAAGAATACTAAATTTGTTGCAGGTATATGCTTATGGATGGAGTACCTTATTAACAAAGAAGATTTTTAATAGAACTTAATGTCATTATATGTTTTTGTTGCCTTGTGAGCTTAAGAACTATGTGTGTACTGTAAGACACTTGTCTACATAAAGATATATGGTAGAGCTATATGCTATAATGCAAATTTTATATTCTTACTTGATCTCACTTTGAGCAAAAATTAATAAGAAAATGCGTTAATTTTTAATGCTGCCATCTGGCACGCCCATTTTCCTATTAATGTCCATGGATCAGCCGCCTGCTGCTCCACTGTGGGGTAGCAGCTCTCCACCACCTAGATTTTTCTGCCCTTCAGGCAAACGCGTTTGCATGGGGTCAAATAGCCCACCATCTACTTCTAGCCATTTTGTCCCCCCATGGGAATTAGCGCTCCACCTGGCGTGCATCCATCCTTCTTGTCCCCATCCTCTCGCCCTCCCCCATTCCACAATCTAATTTGCCTACAAGTTGACTATGGGCATTTATTCCCATCTGCTGACAAGGTAATTATTGAATTAGTCACCGCTGCATTTGCACTTGCTGGCTTTATTGATTTCTGGCCATTTAAGAGCTATTTTAATATTGGCTTCCAGACGGAGGAGGATGCTGCAGCAGTGGCTTCTACTCCCCTTGTTTACAAAAACACTCCCATACCAACTACCTGAACTTGTTTCCTTAGAGACACCACAATGGTGGTGTCCTTTTCATCCCTCCCTTCCCACCTCCCACCCCACGTTTTATATGATCAGTTGATGGCAGGGCTTCTGGCTTATGGTACTCAGCCCAACCTCGTCTTCACTGTTCCCTCAGGTTCAGAGTGCCTTGCTGCCCCTTAAATCACTGCTACCATAATACCGCACCACCCTGCCATAGCCCAACAAATCCCCCATGCTCATATTGCAGCGGCGCCTGAGCACTTTTTTGGGCTTGTGTGGATAATGGTCACCAGATTTGTCCCCTCTGTTTGTGGGTTTGAACATTCCAAAAAATCCTGCCCCCAAACCACTTCCTCTGATGCAGCTTCATAGCCCTATTCAGAGGATTTTGATTAGTGGCGTTTTGTTGCCCTTTCCAACTCAAAGTTCTTTTTTGATGGGCGAGATTGGGAAATCGGCCCCTACCAAATCAACTGCCCACATTAACCCACCCAATTACACCCCCACTGGGCAGAGTCAGGCTTGGACCACCATTCACACCCAAGCAGTCCATTCAATTATTATCCACCTGAATACTTCATCCACTGTTCTCATGAACCAAAATCCATGGGACCTATTGGCTGAGTTTAATGATTCAGGTAAAGTTATCATGAGTGAAAAATCCAGTGAGCCTCTTAGCCAGTTTAATTATGTTGGGCCAAATTTTTCAATTCTTATTTTGACAATACCCCATCCCCCAAGCATTTCGTTCCTAAACCCAATGCTGCCCCCTACCAAAGTGACCACCAGCTCACCTTACTTGCGGTGGCCTCTCCCCATTGTCCAAACCTACGCAAAGCAGTGACCCAATCAGTGGCTCAATTCCAACTAGGGCTGACCACACTTTACTACCCCCCTGATTCCCCCAAAGCATCCCAAAGCGAAATCACTAAATTATTTGATGATGCTGAAGCTGCTGTCATGCATGTCGCTAAGCTAGCAGATTTTGACACATCTGCTAAAATCAACTGGTAAAGTATTACAAATTTTGCCCCAACTCCCTGATGCCTGCATTCAAGCTGAACACCACTTAGCGAAATTTATTCATTCTGTCTACCAAGCTTTTCTTGATGATAAGGATGAGAATTCATTTTACACCGTCCTCCACCCACACTACGCTTATTTCACAACGCCCTGGCTCTCCGCTTTATCCCATTTCTATAACTATAATGATATTTTCATGAAGGATATGTCTGCAGAAGAGCTTTCCAACCACCCATCACCCTCTGCCATGGTGGGTTAGCGGTTTCCACTCCCCGCCTGGTTGGAGGTTTTTTGTTTTGGTCTTATTGTTCCAATTGTTCATTCATTCAGTTATTTTTCTGATTCTGTATTGGTAATGTCTATCCCCTGGTCATCATAACTCAAATAAATTTTAAGTTTTAAATGCTAAATTTTATATACTATAATGCAGATAGCAGGATTTACAATATATGAGTTATTATAAAAATCTTCTATGTTGGGTATTTTGGTTTTACAGCATTGACTAAAAGCTTAAAATGGCTGAAGACAGTAATCTCATTTAGATATGATCAAGACATAAGAGAGCCCCAGGTGCCCAAATATCCCACTCATGGCTCTCAAAAAGTAGTCAGTGCATTGCAGAGCCCTTGAGGCACTAAAGTTGGCTAAAGGCGCTCTTAGCTAATCATTAATGATCACTTATCACAGTTAACAAGTGACAACTCAATTTGACAGTACCCTGAATTTAGATACATAACAGAAAAGTAATTGGTAACTCTCACTATTTTCAGAGCATCATCTATTTGCAGTATGGGACACAAGTTCTCTTATTACTTTGTTTAGACGCAGTTAGTTCATGATAACTCTGTGGCCTCCATCTTTTTTTGTGCACTATTAAAAGTGGCGACGGCCATGAACTTTTCAATGGATCTCAGGAGGTGTCCAGCAATTTTTTAAGCTTAATTGAGATGATCTCTGCTTTAGCCTTAGAGATTAAGAAGTCTTTGACTCGAGAAGGATTGTGTTTTCTGTGCTCATTCAGTGCACTTACCATGGCACAATCTATAATCCTTAACCTTTTATAAATATATCATAAAACTCCTCAAGTAAAAAAATATTAGTCGCTTTTCTCTGGGCACTGCACTAAACATACAATTGCAATACTCTTATATCATAATTCGCCACAATATTGTTAAAATGGTGTTTGAAATGAGCCACAATATTTTTAAAGGGCCCTCTTACTCAAGGGATTCTGATTATAAGGGTTGAGCCAAATGTGATAAGTTATTTATATGATAACAGGGTACATCACTGGGCAATTTAAAGAGTCTTGTTCTCTGAATTACAGGACTTTTACTCATACTTTTAAGAGTGTTAGGCCGATTTAGATCTTTTGGAATAATTTTGATGATGATTCTAAGAACACAGGAGCTCCTCTCAACCTCTGCTAGTAATCCAGCTAATTCTGAACCTTTGAAAATAATTATTCTGGTATTTTGCATTATAAGCTTCAAATAAAACATCAATGAAGACATAATATGTAAAAGAAATCTTTTTATTATTAAATGATAGTATATAGTTTTTGGGGATTGAGGTGCTTAGATTAAGACTTGATTTATAGAAAAAGTCATGTATATTTAAGGCGATTCTTTATCTGTATCACTATTTCATTGTCAGTGGAGTCCAGTTTCCTGATTATCTCTAATCTTCTAAATTTCTCTAAATTATAATGTGAAGCATTTACATTTGTATATGGGTTGTTGCTGTCCTGAGCCTACTGTGGCACCTGTGGCTCAAGTAGCTACATTTGTACTTTGGTATCCTTTTTAGTACTAGGCGATGTAAGCCCTGGAAAGCACAATTGCATCTCAACAGGGAGGAATATCCCATTAGAACTAACAAGGGGACTATAAAGGCTGCCCCTCATAAACTTGGGCAACCTATGCCATGTGGTAGATGAGAGGTGGGTGATAGATTACCCCTGAAGGCTTATCCTTTACCCCCTCTTCTCACCACCATGGAGTTGACGGAGAATATCAAGGGGTATGTCAGGAGGTGGTGGCTTTTGGACACCACCAACAGGAAGGTTGCAGCTCACCACTTTAACGGAAGGCATCCTCAGTTTGAGTCTTATTAGTAAAAGTTAGTCAATAGTATAATAATTTGAACTTTTTAAATCAACCTTAGACTCAAAAGCCCATTCAGATTGCCTCCTTGCCACTAATAAGGGCGATCCTTCCCTACAGGTTTAGGTGTGCCAAACCTATATGATTTAAAATGGGGCGCATCAATATTTCCTGGCCCTGGGAGCGCTACACCAGCTGTTGGATAAATTGTCACCAGTTTTCTAGAAAGAATCATGCCACCAAAATTGGATAATCTTGATACCAATTTAGCTGGCCAGGCCAGATCTGAGTTGGCACTGGAAATGCCTAGTATGTTGACCCACTGGGAGTCGATTACAAAGCAATTTTCAGATATCAATGCACTCATTCTCTTATTCCCCACCTATCAAACTTATAAAGCAGCAGTCTCCAATAGGTTCTGCTGTCACTCCATTTTTCTTTTCAACTTTCCCTTAGTTCATTTAAAAACATATACCACTGATTTACAAACTTATTAAATTAATAAATTCAAAGTGCCAATTTTTCAATTATGTGCTCTAATTTTGGAATTACCTAAGAATTATTTCCAGTGTCCCTAATCACATTACACCCAACTTTGTGGATGGCTGTACCTGCAGTATTCTGTTTACTGCTCCTGGTAATAACTCAACTGGGTGGTAATACAGTTTCTTTATATCAGCAAGTTATATGATATAATGAAGCAACCATAATTCTTATCCTTCTCCACCCTTCTTTATAAAAGGGGTGATGCGTTAAGCTTTATAATTAGGTGAAAAGAATGTTCAACCCTTTGTTAGTGTGGTGTTTTATAGAAGGTTATACCATTTCATAGATCAAAGCTTCTATGTAGCAGTTATGGATTATCTTCTAACCAAAAAATTTGGCTTATGTCGCGATTTTGATATGACTAAACAATAAATGTGGGATAGAAGGGCGGAATCCACTGAACATAGTATTAGTTACAATTATTTGAGTGCCTTGAGTTGAGGCGATATTGAGATATAACGGATCTTTATTGGATGTAATGGGTTTATTGGATCGCCTCTATATAAGGTGATAAGGCGATAAGGTGATGTTGACATTTGACAAATATGAAGTAAATCACCTACAATTAGAGCGACAGAGGATTAAAGAATAACAAGCCAAATTTGAGTAGAATTGGCAGAATAGAATAACCCAAGACATGAGAAGCAGTATCACCTGAAGCCGATGTATATAAGTGAGATAGGCGATTGAGAGAGGTTTAGTTGTTTTTAGCATAGACAAGATGGGACACCAAAAAGTAGCTGTATTTATAAAAAATAAAATAAAAGAAACAGTTGGGGTAAATTGCTCCTATTTTTAGTATATTTTCAAGTGCATCCAAAGGACGATGATCCCCACATCATCCATCCATTGCTCAGTGGGTTTGACCTGTGCAAATAACCTGATGGATCCTAGTGATACTGTCCAAAATTATAACAGTGGTGCTCACTACAGGGGGCCCATTGATCAACCACCTAACACTCTGGAACTCCAGTCACCAGCCATGCCTTACCCAAGCTGTGTTATTGGGGAGTCTTCCTGAAACACCGCATCAGCTGGATATTAGGAACTCAAAGTCACCTTGGACGCGGTGCTCAAAAACTTAGATGAACTTCAAGAACGTTACGCGGTCATGCACCAACTTGATAGTACATTTAGTCAAATGTGAATCTTGGGACTACAAAACAAAGAACTTGCCAAACGACTGAATGATACCACCCAGCGGCTGCAACGTGCAGAACAAAGATTGACCAATCCTTCTTGGTCATCTCGCTGGAACATTGATGACTATCAAGAAGAGGCATCATACATAGGAGAAAACAACGCTGGTCAAAGCTAATACACCCAAGATGATAGCACTGGATATTCATATGAGTTGGAACAACACTTACCTCAAGTAATGGCGGTACCATCTACAACCAAAGGTCATGCTACCCCTGAAGAGACAGATATCCCAACTTCTACTAATCCCACTCCTCATCAAGAATTCGCTTTTGGGTCTTGTTCCATTCCTCAGTATGGCCCCAAACCGCGCAAACAAGAGGAGGAAGTTAATACCAAAAAGAACCCCGTTTGACTGCAATGGAAACATTCATGGGTTCTCTAAATGATTTGAGTTTGCAGCAGAAAGAGCCTCCAATAGAAGGCTAAGTTGTTAATATCTGCCTTGGATGTAGGAAGCGCCTATCAGGTCACCTGTTACCTCCCAATTAGTTCTGTCACTTATAAGGACGTGAAGGACACCATACTCCACTTGTTTGGGGAGACTCAAAAATGTCGCAGCAGAAAGCGGAATTCTTAACAATTGGATTCTGTCAAAATGAGACTCTCATAGAGTTCACTAATCAATTCACAACAGAAGCCCATGTACTGATTGGAGATGGGTACTTAGCAGAAGCCAACGTGTGCATTGCTATGTCCACTGCAGTGAAGCCATATTGTGAACTTTCTAATGTTATTTTGCCACTTCTGGATGATGACGTACCTCTGCTTAATATTGTACAGTTTTTATGTCAGGTATCCCCTAACTTTTCACCACTGAATGTGGATTGTAAGACTACCACTGCCACAGCACCCTCTTATTCTGGAGAATACTATTGTCTGCCTCCAGCTCCAATTAGTAATCCTTGGCCTTACTATAACTCTGCGCCTCATTCTCGGCCAAATTATAATCAACAGTTCAATCATCATCAATGGGATGGCCATGACAACCGCCAGCAACCTAGTTATCTACCTGGACCCAACTATGCTGAGTGTCAACAAATGGCTTACAGACCTGGGGCTGGTTATGCAGAACAACCCCAAGCTTTCCATTCTAGACCTGATTATGATAATTCTGGACGTGGATCTTATGGGGTTAATTACTACAAATGCGGTCGCCCTGGTCATTTGGCAAAATTCTGCCATAATCGCCATGTGAATTACATACAACAAGACCAATATTATCAAAGAAAAGGTGGAACGGAGTAGAGACAGGACCCTCTACCTCCACGATACCCACTTAAAATGTCCCCAAATCAATTATAGTATAACCTGTGAAAGTCCCTCAGTACAACGACGGAATTTTATACCAGCAGCCAGTTGGAGGAGTATAAGTAGTAACCTGAGCTCAAGCTAATGCAGCGGTGGAGGTAGATTCCCTCAAACAACTGAAACCCTATGCCTGTCAAATGCTTTATCAAGCTTCCTTAGACCAACTTGATTCTGCTGCGGATGCTCCAACTCTGAAAGGAGTGAACGTTGCCCTTCAGGTAGATGCCATTTTCAGAGAATACCCCCAAGTCAGAGAGGGGATTATGAATTTTCTTGGAAAAAGAGAGCCCATAAATGTTCATGTATTAACAGTCAATATTCTTCTTATTCTGAGTGTACATACTGTGATATTTTTGTAGTGAAAAATAGAGTTTGCGCTATAATAGATACTGGTGCCCCAGTCAATATAGTTTCCACTAAATTAATGGCAAAATTGACGTCGAATTCTGATGTGGACCATCGCATGGTTTACAGAACTGCTGGAGCTATAAGCACTGTCTCCGAGGGAGATTATAGTGCGCTACCTCTGTGCTTTGGGTCCTTTGTCATTGTGGCTCCAGCAATTTTGTTACCAAATAAAAACTACAACCTTTTAATTGGGACCGCTTTCCTGCGTTGTTTTGGGGCTGTCGTTGATATGACTGAGGAGACCCTCGCCATTCTGGGTCAGCAGATCCCAATTTACTTTACTACTAGTGGAGTACCAAAGGATCCGGTGCATATGAGCCATATCAACCTTGCCTATAGTGATGGGGTATGGCCTGTTCACTACCATTGACTAAAGCGCAAAACTTGGGCCCTCCCTCAGCAGATATATGAATATCAAGGGATACCTCTTTGAGTGGCAGGGCCCATATCTATCCCTTCCGGCCATCAAGTCCTATTGAACACTGAGTTAGAGGTGGAAGTGCCTAGTGGGTTATATGGGGAAGTCATTGGGCTCTATCATCAAACACGGTTTGTGCTGCACATGGCTACAGGAACTATACTTCTGGGACATGGGGAGATAAAGGTTTTGCTAGTAAACCTGCAGAGTGAACCAATGCAAATCCGCCACCACCAAACTGTAGTGTATCTACATCTGATTCCCACGACGAGGTCTGTCAGGTTCATGATTTTAGATCATTGGATGAATTTGGTCTACTGGTCAAAACATCAGCTGATGTACTAATGGTGGTACCGCGGAGTAATTCAACAGGATTATCATATGAACAAAAAGACCAAGCAATAGCTTTATTTCAGAAATATAAGGGGATTTTTGCTGTTGATGATCATGATTTAGGGTGTGCTTGGGGGGTGGTCCATCAATTAGACACTGGCGATCATCCTCCGATAAGGTCTCAGCTGATCCGCCATTCTCAGGCAGTGGAAGATGTGGTTACTGAGGAAATTGACAAGTTATTACAACAAGGGATGCTTGAACCATCCAAGAGCCCATGGTCTTCGCCTGTTCTAATTGTAAAAAAGAAGGACGGCATCAACCATGTAGTAATAGACTACCAGAAGCTCAACAGTATTACAAAAAAGTATTTGTATCCCTTGCCCAGAATTGATTATGCTCTGGACCTTTTAGGGGGTGCCCATTACTTTTCTGCGATGGACTTAATATCAGGCTACTGGAAAATCGATTTACCCTTGGCGGAACAGGAAAAATGCGCTGTGATCACCTCTAAAGGCCTTTTTCAACCAACATGGATACCTCAAGGACTGTGCAACGCCCCGGCTACGTTTCAGCGTGCCATGGACACTATTCTTGGCGACCTGAAACTGTCATGCATCCTAGTATACCTTGACAATATTAACGTTTTATTGAACCTTTTTGGAGCACCTCAACCACCTTGAAGCAGTATTCTGCCTGCTGGATGAAGTGAACACAAAAATTAAACCTTGAAAGTGTAACTTTTTCAAAGATCTGCTGGAATACCTGGGGTTTGTGGTAGACTCAACTGGGCTGCAGCCACAACTGGCTAAGGTGGAGGCCATCAGCAAAATGACTACTCCTGTTAGTAAGCGCGACATACAGGTATTTCTGGGAATGGTTGGTTACTACCGCCGCTTTAGCCCTAATTTTAGCTGTATTGGGGGCCGCTATTTGAATTTTTAAAGAAAGACGCTGTGTTTAAATGGACGGAACGTCATCAATCTGCTTTCAATGCACTCTGTACAGCGTTGAGCAGCGCACCAGTGTTGAGATATCCAAACTTCAACTGGGAGTTTTTATTGTTCAGATGGATGTGTCCCTCTCCACTGTTGGAGCAGTAATTTCTCAGAAAGACAATGAAAGAGAAGAACATCCTGTTGCGTTCTGTAGCCATAGTCTGAAATGTCATGAGCATAATTATACTGTGACCGAGCAAGAGTGCTTAGCATTATTCTATGCAGATAAACAATTTAGAGTCTATCTGCATGGGGTAAAGTTTAAAGTTGTAACCAATCACGCGTCATTACGCTAGTTTCAGAACCTCAAAGAAGCAGAAGGACGGTTGGCTCGATGGGCTCTCAAGTTACAGGCTTATGATTTTGAGATTCTTCATTGGCCGTGAGTGAAGCTTCAGAACGCTGACTGTTTATCTTGATTACCAACTATTGTGGTGATAGCAGACTTCAGTGACATGATGTATGATAAGATGCTCAGCGGAAAATATGATGACAAACTTCCCCAAGTAATCAAAGTGATAAATAAAATGTGCATGAATACCTTCCAATGGAATGGAGAACTGTACAACTGAATCAGCAATACTATGGTGAATTTCCTGCGGCCCTCAGCATGGCCAGGAATCATTATGAGTGCTCACAGAGCAGTCGGGCATGGTGGAGTGCATAAGACTATGGAGTTGTTACGCCCACAATACTATTGGGAAAGTATGAGTTTCAATGTGCTCAAAACTATTTCCTGTTGCCATCAGTGCCAAGTGGAGAAGCCATTCCAATGTACGACGATATATCAGTTAGTGAAACCACATTTTGCTTGGCACACAGTCTCCCTTGATGTCATTGGCCCCTTGCCAACAGGAGCCAATCGTTGTAAGTATATTCTAGTGGCTATTGACCACTTGACCCAGTGGGTTGAAGCAAGGGCAATACAAGACTTGGGGCCAGTTACAGTGGCTAGATTCATATTGGAAAGCATTATTCAGTGGCATGGCTGCCCTCAGTTTATTCTCACTGATGATGGCACCAACTTCACCTCACACATCCTCCCCAAGCTGAATGAGCTTATGGGAATCTGCAGGGTTTCGATGACCCCATACCACCCTGAGTCCAATGGAATGGTCAAACGGGTGAATGAAGTCTTGTGAACATACTACAAAAATAGTAATGGATCACCCTTCTGATTGGAGCTCTCTCCTTTCCACCACCATGTTCGCTTATAACATTAGTTACCATTCCACCATGGGAAAGAGTCCTTTCCAACTACTATACAGCTGACACCCAGCCCTTCTGGCGTTACTTTATGCATGTGTAAAAGACACTGGCGGACTAGAACCCCACTGCTATTTGACTAACCTTTCAAACATTCTGATCAAACTGCAAACTGAGGAATATTCCTTCAGATTGGCTAAGAAGATTAGAAATCTGGCCACTGATCAGGCACGTCATAGTGGGCTGGCACCATTAAAGAAAGGTGATATGGTTCTCTTTCACGATCAACATGGATTTGGGTGGAAGCACAAGCTGGATTGTATTTAGGTTGGTCTGTTTGATGTAATAGAGAAAACTGGAGTTGGCGCATATACTATCAAGGATCCTACAAGTGGTCAGATCATAAACCTAGTACATGCAAAGTTCCTCTGACCTTACAAACAATAGGATCTTATTGTCCAGTCAAGGAGGGGGTAATGTCACGATTTTGATATGATTGGATGATAATTGTGGGATAGCAGGGCGAAATCTGCTAAACATAGTATCAGTTACAATTATTTGAGTGCCTTGAGTTGAGGCGATATTGAGATATAACGGATCTTTATTGGATGTAATGGGTTTATTGGATTACCTCTATATAAGGTGATAAGGCGATAAGGTGATGTTGACATTTGACAAATATGAAGTAAATCACCTACAATTAGGGCGACAGAGGATTAAAGAATAACAAGCCAAATTTGAGGAGAATTGGCAGAATAGAATAACCCAAGACATGAGAAGCAGTATCACCTGAAGCCGATGTATATAAGTGAGATAGGCGATTGAGAGAGGTTTAGTTGTTTTTAGCATAGATGAGATGGGACAGCAAAAAGTAGCTGTCTTTATAAAAAATAAAATAAAATAATTGGTTGGGGCAATTTCTCCTATTTTTAGTATAATTTTGAGTGCGTCCAAAGGACTGACAATCCCCACATTGTCCATCCGTTGCTCAGTGGGTTTGACCTGTGCGAATAACCTGATAGAGCCTAGTGATACCATCCAAAATTATAACAGCTTATATCCCCATTTCAAGCGTAAAAGTGTTCAGCTCATTTTTCTTTCCACATAATGTCCAGATTGAATGGGTCACAAGCGTTGGCATGTTATTTGTCCCAGCTTCCATTCCACTCTCCACTAAGGTTATAGTTATGTGTTCTGGGGGCTTAACCCCTTCTGTTGGGTCTGACGCCTTTGAGAACCAAATGGTTCTGAATCCATTGGTGCACTTTTGTTTGAAGCACGATATGAAGAGATTAAAGTAGCCCATATAGGAGCAACAGTTCCTTCCTTTAAAACTAGTCCAGTGGATATTCCAGTGGTTACTCCCTCCCCACCATTTATGTTCCATGAGGTTTCAAATAAGCAAGCTATGCTTACTTTTACTGCCAGTTATAATTTAAATTGGGATCCCATAGTGTTATGTTGAGGCTCTCTTGAATACAAAAGCAACAAGGAAATTTATGAGCTTAAAAGTGTCTCAGGATTTGTATATAGATCCCGATTATGGCTCTTCTGTATTGTGAGCTTCTTCAGCCCCTATTAATTGCAATGCGGTGAGGCATCCTTTCCCATTCTCTGTGCATAAGTCTGGCTTCTGTGACTGATTTACAGAAGTTCCAGAATTGTTTCAAGTCAATTTTGGGGTATGTTGGTGGCGTTGTCAACAGGTGAGTATCAACCTGAAGCCCAACCTTCTGTCTTTTGAGAACATCCACTCATGTGGCAAGTTCCTGCTCATTAATGCATTATCCTCTGCTTGATCTGTTGGTTCCATTATGGCAACTTCTCCCCCACTGGTTTACCCCATATTTTCCTTCTGGGTTGTTGCAGTTTAAAAAAATTTTAATATGGATAAAGCCAATCGCCTTCCATCTCACTCTGATTATGATCTGGCCTTCCATATTATGGTGAACACAATCACTATAAGCTTCCATCAGTACTTATATATGGAACAAGAAGATATGGATCTGGAAAGTTGGTTGGATGACATGCTCCAAAAGGGGTGGGTGTTTCAGAAATCCTCTCCCAATGCTTTCCAATCAATTTTGTTTAAAAGGCTGATAGTACCTTGCTCCCATGTGTGGACTATGGTCATTTGAATAACTTAACGGTGCATGACCCTTATCCCTTTCCCTTAGAATAAACCATCATCCAGGAAATTGTAAAACACAAAGTTTTTCTAAGCTTAACCTTGTTTACACTTTTAATCAAATCTGGGTAGCTGAAGGCTAGGAGTGGCTTATGGCCATTTGTAATAAAATGAGTTTTCTCCAGTTCCTCATGATGCACTTGGTCTAAAAAATGCTCTTGCTACGTTCTATATTATTAATGATGTTATGGACGATCTTCATTTCACCTGTGTGCTGTGCACATTAATAACATCTTATTGCACTAAACCCTCTCAGAAGCATGAAAAGGGCCTGGAGGCTGTCTTTCTGAGTTGCAGAAGGCTGATCTTTATGTGAGCCTTCCAAGTGTGAATTTTACAAAAGAATTCACTTTCTTAGGTAACCTGGTCATGAAGGATTGGTATGCCATTCCTAACAAGCTTGAGTCATTCTGTCATGTCCCACCTCTACCACACAGAAACAGCTGTAGATTTTCTTATATACCGTCATTTTCTTAAAAAAAATCCTCCACGCCTCAGTTTGTGGCGCCTCTTCATCCCCTGACAGGGAAGAACGTCCCCTTCAAATGGACAGAGGATTGCAAACGCACATTTGGTGCAATCATGGAAGTATTAGTGGCACCTCCTGTTCTTGAGAATGCTTATACAAGCCTTTTATCTTGGCATGCTGTTTCTGCAACTGCGGTGGTGGCTTCCTTGTTTTAGTAACATATTGTGGGGAGCGTCCTGTTGCCTACTTCTCACACAAGTTCTCCTACTTGGAGCAATCCAGGGCTTTATATGAAAAAAAACTTGCTGAAATGGCGTAATCACTCACACACTAGTGGTATCTTCTGCAAGGAGCGTGGCATGAATTGGTTCTCATAACAGGCCACTAGGCCTATATATTAGGAAGCCACAGAAGTTGGTGCATCATTATGCCCAGGCGTATTGTGATTTTTGCAGGCTTAACTTCAAACATGAGTTTGTGAAGGGTGTCATGATTGTCTTCACTGATCTATTAAGCCCTAATCCATCTTTGAGTACTATGGAGGTGGAAGCACAGGAGCTGACCACGGTGATCCTTCCTGGACATATCTTGTCCATTGCACCTTCCATAATTTTCTGCGGCAGACTGGGCCCCAGATGTGCCTTTGGTTTCTCATGTACTTGATTGTTAAACATCCTGCTTAAAAGAACCAGAGATGTTTGATCAGCTCGTAGTGCAGCCCATAAGTGGACCCAATATCACTGAAGGAGGGGATTATAATGTCTAGGAATAGAGTTTGGGTTTCTCCCCAACTTCGTGAGGAAGTAATCGCCACTAACCTTATCCCCCAGCGGTGGGAAACCCAGGGAATAAGAGATGCCATGATTTGTAAAGCAGTCATTCAACTGGCTAGGTATCTCTAAGGATATTCCGTCTTGGATCACAAATTGCGTGACATGTGCTCAGGCCAAGTCTGATAGCCATATTAATGGTCTTCTTTATCCCCTGAAGCTGGAAGAAGTCCTGTGGACCTCAGTATCAGTTGTCTTTATTATGCTTCCCAGGTCCAATGAGGTTCAATCCAATTATAGCGTTGTGAACCTCTTTGCTAAATTTTCCTCGTTTATCCATTGTCTTTCAGAGAACACCTTAGAGGAAATGGCCATACTTTTCATTCAACATGTCTTCTCCATGTTCAGTATACCTCAGAAGTAATGGATGACCAGGAGCCTCAGTTTATTACCCAGTTTTGGACTGCTCTTCTCACCATCCTAAAAATTAAGCTGCGCAATACCACTGCATACTACACTCAGTTTGATGGGCATATGGAGAAGGTCACCAAATCCTTGAGCAGTATCTTCGCTGATATGCCTCTGCCGCTCATAAACCTGGGCGGATGACCTTCCCCTGGCACAATTTGTGTACATAATGCCACTTAAACATCCACTGGATTTTCTCCCTATGAAGCCACCTTGGTGTATAGCCCCTAATTCCAGGTTAGCCCCTGATTTCATCCAGAAGTGCTGGCCTCAAAGGTGCATCTGCAACAAATTTGGACTCCAATCCCTGTTGCTGGAACACTTGAATAAGGCGGTTAATAATTACAAGCGGTTTGCAGATTTCAAGCACCTTCTTTCCCATTAAATCTAGGTGGGTTCCTTAGCCATGTTGGATAAGCAACATTTTCATATGAAGATTCCCTCCAGGAAGTTTTCTACCAAATGCTCTGGAGCCCACATATTTGTGGAAGATTTGGGGAATGAGGGTTTTGGTTGTCACTCCAAGCTCATTGGAAGCAGCAACCTATCTTCCATGCATCTTGATTGCCCCCTTACAAGGAGAAGGAACCTTCTGCACCTGAACCAGTTGTGATAGAGGACTTGGAAGAGCTTAAGGGTGATGCAATTCTGACATCACAGAAATCTTTCCACTTGGTACAATACATAGTTACCTGGGATGGATTTCTTTCCTATGAGAACAGCTGGGTAAATGCCAGCGGTTGTGTGGTTTGCTGTGAGTCAGTGGAGGCATTCCACGTAGAAAACCCTAAATCCTTTTGTCCTCCTCAGAAGGTTGACTCTCACCTGGTCATCAAATTACCTAAGGCATATAAAAACTTAGCTCTTACTCAGGCTCATGGTGGCGGTGCCCTGTATAAAAAAGGGAAGGATATTGTAAGTCTAGGGGATCACCCCTTGCATCTTGACAGGGAGTAATATCCCTTTAGAACAAAGAAGGGGTCCAAAAAGGCTGCTCATCCCCTCACTAACCAGGAAATTTAGCTCATGTGTTAGATGAGAGGTGTGTGACAGCCTACCTACTGAAAGTTTTCTCCTTATCCCCTCTTCTACCACCAAGGATTTGGTGAAGAAGATCATGGGGGTGTGTCAGGAGGTGGTGATAACAAAAAGCCATAGCGTATAGGAAGGTTTCAGCTCCATATCTTACCAGAAGGCATCCACTAGTTTGAGTTTCATTAAAGAGTAAGTCAATATTGAATGGAATTAAATCATTCAAATTGTTTTTAACTCTAAATCACATGTCCAACTTCCCTCCTTGCTTCCAGTAAGGGTGAGCCCACCACAACAGTTTCAGTCATACCAAACCTTATTGATTTATAATGGTACTGCCCTATCCTCCCTGGATCTGAGAACGCCCCACTAGCCATTGGACAAATTATCACTGTATTCACTAAGCAGATTGTGCCCCCAAAAATTTTGTTAAAATTTTTAATACAAATCAGATGGTCAGGTAATATCCAAGTCAACATTAGAAATGGCCTAGTGTGTCAATTCTCCAAAACTTGAGTGCAACAAAATTCTCAGTTATCAACACACCCCTCCTCTTATTCCCCACATATTAAGCTTATAAAACAGCATTCCCAACAGAATCTTCTGTCACTCCATTTTATCTCCTACTTTCCCTTAGGAGCATATTCAAATATAGTTCCTGAAATATTCAAACTTTTACTAAATTAAGAAGTTTTCAGTGTTAAATGTCAGCTATTTTGTCTAAGCCTTGGATTACATGACCAATTTTAGGATTTCCCCACTCACTTCACACCAAACATTTTGGATGTTTTTACCAGAGTTATCCTGGCTGTTGCTAGGGACGTTAACTCATCTTGAGTGACAGTGCAGTTTCTTATATCAGCAAGCTCCATGACAATTTTGAGTTAGGCGTTGATAAGTTAGGTAAGATAAAATTTGGTTTCTTAGACATCCTGAATTTTTTCAGTAGTCATATTCATGTGTTAATCCAAGAAAATTGATGTCATGTCAGACACATGATAGTATATGTTTCAAAGAAAATTAATATGAATGTGGTACTAGGTTTAAGACAGTTTTGTTTTAATTTAAATTGAGACACAGAGTTACATGTCCTTGAGTCAGATTTTCATATGAAAAAAGAAAGCTATATAATCTCAATCTTGGCCAATCTGGCCTCAGGAAAATTCTTCTCTTAAAGTATCCTTTTTATCAAATGATCAATTTTTTTGAAAATTATATCATGTCTCAATACCACCTAATATCTACAAAAAAATTCTTTCCTGTCAGTTTGAGCTTTACATGGATTAGTATTAGTATGGGCTTATAGTGGAGGTTAATTAATATTGATACTAAGGTAGTTACGGTATTAAAAGTTGCTGACATGTTTAATTCTTTAATATTTCTCACATAAAAGAAGTTTTTGGTACATTAAAACAGATGACATTGTCAGAATTTGGTATTTGGCATAGTCAAGTGATTAATAATAAAATGGTAGCACAAAAAAAGTTAAATCAATCAACTGAAACAAAGGTAACCCAACATATACATTCAAGAATGAGAAAATCCTTTTCTGAGAATCAGAGGTGCTGATTTGAAAAGGGAATCCATGGCAGTATAAAGTCTGCCTTTAAGGCTCAAAGATATCCTTATCATTTACGTGCCCCTTACAAACTATAATGTCCCTCAATTATAAAAAACATGATTAATAATTTTCTTAAAGAACAATATTTTTCTGCTAATTACTCTAGTTAATCTTTTATTTTGTACTAGATGGTCCCAACCCAAGGGGGGATTCATCGATGTCTAGTTAATCTTAAACATTACTCTTTTGTATCAGGGATGTTTCTTCCCTTAACAACAATGTATCAGTATTACACTAATGCTTTAACTTTTTGGATATATCCTGAGGCAGCACGAAATCTTTCAAACCTATCCTAACAGTTACTTTGCTGCATCAAAAATTCTGATATGACTTGGTCATCTGAACAATTTAAATTTGCAAACCTTCTGGTTTGCTGCACATGTCTTGACTCTGACATAAGAATAAAGAAGGATGCCAATTGTAGGTATACCATTATCCAGTCAATTTCTTTTCTATGTGTGGTCCCAACCCCATTCAGGTATACTCTTACTGAATTATTGAGATAATAGATTAGGATAATTGATTCTTATAACTTCTTTGCTTAAGATAAATATATTTTATATATAGAAGTTAACAATGTATAATCTGTTTTGTTTCTTTGATCAAGTGGGTTATATCAGTAAGATTGCGCTCACCATTTAGTTGACACCTTATTATTTATGGCATTCATTACCAATAATTTTATTTTAAAGAATTATATTAATGATGTATTAACTTCTTCAGTTATCCATCCATCTAATTAACGTTCATTATCACTAGATTATAATCCTTCTTAGGTTAGTTCCAAAATAACGCATTCCATCAATCTTTAACCAACCTCAGTAGATTAGCTTCTATGATTTAAAAACCATACTTGGGGAACAAAATTGATTACTTATTTATGGTAGCCTATTTCACCTAGACTAATCTAATATTTACTTTTAAGACAAGCGATATCAAAGCTTCAGTAACTTCAATTAACCTTATCAATTAGTAATTTGACCCAATTGATCTACATAGGGAATTTAATAGTTAGTTTGATACACTAACAACTGAATTTACTAAATATTGTCAGGAATCATCCCCAACAAGCCATTAATGTGTGTTACTATAAAATTGGGTCTCATTAATATCACTTTCTTAGTGATTCATTGGAGAATGGCTCTAATTAATAGTTATTGAATATCAATAACTAACTTCATCACTGATATTCCTTATAAAGCCACCAAATAGGACAATACAGATTAGAAAGTTAGCTGGAAATATGGTCATACAAAAACACCAACAAATATATAAAGATTTCTACTTTTTACCAACTCTGAGTCATAAACATATCATTAGATTCTCATAAAATATAAAAAAGTGACATTTCAGGGGGAGTGTTACTACCCTCATATAGTTTAGTTTTATTTTTGTTTTAGTAAAATTATTATTCAATTATGTAACCAATTGCCTGGTACTCTGGTGCTATTGGTAATTCACACTTTATTCTGATTAGTTGGTATTACTAGTTAAATAAAATATGGACCTCCTATCTTCTCTTCCTTACACATCCTGTCTCATCTTTAATAAATGATTCTCATAACAGTTTCAAAAAATATTACTAGGACTATGAAACTAGTCTTAAAGTATTCTGAGTACAAGTAAATATTTTGTATAGATTTGGAAATTGGTACTATTTCTGTTGTATGAATTTTTCAATACTTGTTTATCATATGTATAGAAAAAATTTAAGACGTTTAGAATGCTATACTAGTTCCAACTTGAGACTAATGCATTGGCACTATACTCAAATACTAATTATTATAGTCTACACTAAAACTATAGACAATAAGAAATACCTTTACTGAAGGGTAGTTAGCCTGGCAGGTAAAACTGCTTCCACACTAGTGCAGGTTGTAAGGAAAGTGTCTATAACCCTCCAATTCCCAGCATGGTAGTGAACAGTGCACAAGGCCAACGCCAGGGAACCCGCCATTATTCAAAAGTTACTAGAGCCCAGCAGAGAGTGCTGAAGCAATAATAACTTAAGAAGAGAAGTGCTATCATGATCATAAACCACCCACCAAAAGTGATGCAGTGCATAAAGGGAAAAGGGGTAAACGTCCCAGGGTGGGAAGAACCTAGTAAACTCAATGGTGCACTAGTTGAAAATTTAATTAAATTTAAAATGGATTAATTAACATAGCGCAAGACCTCCTCAAATAGGTCTGCGCACAGGATTGCTAGAGATAACATAAGAAAAAATGGGAAACAGGAAAGGTTTATTAGGTGGGACCATCTAGTACTAAAAAAAAGAAAGGTTTATTAGGAAAGTTGACCAACAAGGAATCTTGGTCATAGAAAACAGAACTAAACTTTGTCAGGGAAATTTGGGGTTTGCTGAAGTGGGCCCAAGCACCAATTTACCAATAGCCAAACACTATCATCCAAATTGGTGGAATACTGTAAGTCTTAGGGACCAGCCCTTGAAGCTGGATAGGGCTCTGCACCCTTTCCGGTCAAAGAGGGGGCCCAAGGCTCCTGTGGACCCTCTGTCACAGTTGGGTGACCTTGCTCATGTAATAGATGAGCGCTCAGTGACAGCTTTTCTCCCCAAAGCTGCCCCATTCCCTCCCTTCCCTCCTCTATCAATCCTACCAGGATTGAAGAGGAGGCCTGTAGGAGGTGGTTCACGGTAGGGGCTTAGGGGGGTCCGGAGGCCACCCACTCACCAGGCCATCTATGAGGAAAAACTGGGAAAATTGCAAATCCCAGTGTCAGGGGCTGGCTGGTAAATTCCAGACTGTGGAGGCCAATTCATGTTGGCTGGGTTCAGGAGTCAGATTAGAATATGGCTCGGATCAAAAACCCAGGTGTGAATGGCTCAGATCATTGGGTCCAATGTTCTGAGGCAGTTCCAGGAGGTTCAGATTGTGCGAGTGGGCCAATTGCAGGATCAGCCCAAATTGCACCAAACCTGATCCAATGACCCCTGATTTCTGAGATGAATCTGGAATGCCCAAGCTGTGCGAATAAGCCAAGTTGAGTCATCAAAACTTGGATTGGCAGCATCAATTTGGATTGGTTGCAAGAAGTTAGAAAATTTTGCAAAAATTTTCTAAGCTTCTGCCAAACTGGGAGTCACTTTTCGCCCCCCTCTGAGTTAGCCAACCAAAATCCCTCCCCAACCCAAACAACCAATCCCCTGGCTCCTCTTTATGCCTATCAAACCATTTAAAAGGCAACTGGCCCCACCAAAGGGAGCTTGTCAGTTCATTCTTTTAGCTTTTTTTTAAATGAAATCCATGTATCTGCCCCATTCGCTGCAGACTCCACCCATTGTCAACAAAGTTTTTAAGTCACCATTCTATCATTCAATCTGATGAGATATACCGTTGCCCAGATCCTCTTCCCAATGTTCACAGACTGGATTATCCAGTTGCTCAATCCCGCCATGTGGCAGCAGATCGCCGATGCAATCATCTGGCTCACCCCCAAAGGCGAGCCCACTGTTCTGTTCATTACATTGCATCCATTAAATAAAGACCATTCCATTTATCTGAACAACAAGTCCGCCAAGTTTGCTCCCCAGGGAGAGCAATCTCAAGGCGTCCCTGGTCCACTGTGCATGGATTCAGCTCCATTAATTGCCCCCTCCGCTGCAGGTTCAGCTCACTAGCAGGACTCTGAGGGTCCCTGTTTGTGGAAATTCAGTTCCAGCCTCTTCTATGGGGTTTTACTTACTTCCACCCACATTTCTAACAATGGGTGGTCCCCATACTGCCTCCCACGGGTGCACAAGCCTCTTCCTCAGGTTCTGAAGGCCAGCAACCGCACTCCCCTATAGGAGTCGTCATCCTCCCTGCCTCTCCCGCCTCTGGGGTTGCCCCCATAAGACTCGCGGTTGTCCCCAACACAACCATCTGATTTGCCTTGGGGGCCTTTGGTATGTTATTGAATGCTTGCTTTCTTCACATGACTCATAGATCCCCACTTCTTTTAGTCTCTCAGACCGCTATGCCTCTGGCATTCTGGGCCCTCAACTGGGTGCTCACGCACCCTGACTGGGAGCCCAGTCTAGTTCTCCTTAACCGCATCCATGACATAATGAACTGACCCCTAGTTTTGGCCTTCTCCGCCCTTTTCGCTGGGGTGGGCAATGCGTTGGCCTTTGCCCTTACTTGAGTGTGCTTTTTCTTGTGAACTGGCCTTCTCCTGCTGGGCAGTAGCCTCGTTCATCTTGGCTTGCCACCAGGCTTGGTTGAACTTGTCCCCAGCCCGCCAGGCACCAGCGGAGAGTGTTACCTCTTCAGCAAACACAACATGGTTGGTGGTTCCCCTTATCCCCTCCAATGAGGTGGCAGATCAAGTCCTGGGCGTCCTGGCCGAGATCCAGGTGCATCTCACCGCTGATGAGGAAGTCTCCACTTCCCTCCAATGCACAGCAGAGTGTGGCCCTCCTGGACGCTTTGGATGGGGATGCCCATTGGTGGGTCAAGGGAGTGCTCCGCTCTGCCGCCAAGCTGAGCAACCCACCCCCTTGTTGGCGCTGGTTACCTCAGCAGTCCAAGCCCCTGAGTCAAGACCAGCGCGCCTCCTCCGCTTGTTTACGTTGGGACAGGCAGCCATGGACCTGGCCTCCTTGATTGAGGCTTTTGCGGTCCTGGATCCCACAGTCCCCATTCCAGTCAGAATTGCTGTCTCCGCATTCTGTGTGTGCAGCCCTGGATCCCAGTGCGGCAGCTCATACCGCGTGGGATCCCCTCCTGGATCTTTAGAGGTCGCCTTTTTGGTGGCTCGGGCAATTGAGGCCAGGCCCTGAACAATCCAGCCTGTCCTGTCGCCACTTCTGAGGCACCTCATGCGGTGCCTCCTCCTTCCAATGGGCGCAGCCAGGGAAGCGCCCAAATTTAGCTGCTTTACGTCACCCCTCAGGAGCATCCTTAGTGAACTTCCCAAAAAGAGAGTCCTTGCTGATGATACTGCCAGCCCCTATCTCAGATAAGGAGGTGGAATCGCTGGGTCCCCAGTGCTCTGAGGCAGTTATGGGTGAGGAGATCTCCCCCAGGGGTGGGTGGAGGGTACTCAGTGTGATGAGATTGTTCCTCAGGGCAAACCAGTTTCCCCCCAGCAAGAGTGGGGGGAAGGTGCATATTAACCCCCACTTACTTATGTGGAGCAAGGAGATGTTGGAGACCCCAGATCAGCTACGCTCTACCTGTGTGGATCTGGGCCAGTCTCTTCTGATGTTGGGATATGGGCCCTCCCAGGTGCCTTTTCGCTAGCTCACCCCAATAAAGAGGACCAAGCATACTTCTTGTTTCCAATTTCTTTTCCCTCAGAGTCTGGGGTGGTCACGGTGCAAGCCCTGCTGGACACTGGGTGGCAGGTAACCTTGTTGATCTTGCCGTGGCTCAGTCATTGAATCTAGTGATGGATGAAGCTTCCTTCATTTTGGGCGCCTCATCTGAGACTTTGATGTCCTGCCATGTCCAACGGCCAATGCATTTCTTGATTCATAACTTTGGGTTCACTAACCATTTCTCAGTTGTATAGGAATTGCTTTATCCTGTAATATTGGGGGTTGGTTGGTGGCGCCGCCAGCAAGTTCATATCAATCTTGCCACCAACTCCTTGCTGTTTAAAAACCTCAAGCTGAGTGGTGAGATTCCCTTGCTGAAAACCCTTTCCCAGGGTACAGCCCTTAGTTCCATCTCCCCACTGGATCCTAGTCTGGTTGACCTTCCTTCAGATTTTCCCCCGTGTCTAGCTCCATACTGGGCCATCTTTGATATGTCCATGGCAACCAAGCTCTTATCCCACTCTGAGTACAACTTGATGTTCCACTTGACAGTCGATCTGGTCAAAATCAACTGCCCCCTTTATCCCTATATGGAGGAAGAAGATAGGGCTCTTGTCAGTTGGTTGGATGACATGCTAGAGAAGTGGTTGGCTTGTCAAGAAGACATCTCCAAATCGCCTCTCCCATAGTCTTCACCAGGAAAGCAGATGGGTCCCTGCGCCCCTGTGTTGATTATGGACACCTCAACAACATCACCTTCCTGGACTCATACCCTTTGCCCTTAGAGCAGAGCATAGCACAGGCCATCGCCAAGTCTTGTGTCTTTTTGAAGTTGGATCTGATGAATGCCTTCAATCAGCATGAGGGTGGCGAAAGACAGGAGTGGCTCACAGCATTTGAATCTTCAGGGTCTCTTCCAGTTCAGGGTGATGCCATTTGGCTTAAAGAATGCGCCAGCCACCTTCCATTCGCCTGATTGACAATGTGTTGAGGGACTTGCGTTTCTCTTGTGTGATGGCCTATATTGACAACTTCTTGGTCCATTCCCCTACCCCTGAACAACATGTCAGGGACCTTAAGCAGTTGTGGCGGCCATCCACAAGGCAGGGCTATTTTTAAAGCCATCCAAGTGTGCAGTTCTTCAGGGATGAGGTTACCTTCCTAGAAAATCTTGTTTTAAAGGATGGGTATTCTGTTCCCCTAAGCAAGTTGGAGCCCATCCATTCTTGGCCTACCCCAACCATTCAGAAGAAGCTTCGCAGCTTTCTGGGTACCATCACCTTTTTAAGGAAATTTTTCCCAGCTTCCGCTCAACTGGTAGCCCCACTGCATCCCCTCACCAGCAAGAACGTCCCCTTTATATGGTCCCCCAAATGCCAGCAGGCGTTTGAGGTTATCAAGGAGGTGTTTGTCACAGCTCTTGTCCTGTGGCTTGCCAACACGTCCTGTCCTTTCATAGTAGTCTGAAATGCCTCATCAGTGGCTGTGGGTTCTGTGCTGCTACAGGAGCACAAGGGGTGGAGCACACGGTGGCCTATTACTCTCGGAAGTTTACCACAATGGAGCAGGATTGGCCAATATATGATAAGGAGCTAGCGGTGGTGGCGTGGTCACTCATCCACTGGTGATATCTCCTGCAGGGTGCCCTGCACGAGGTTACCATGCAGATGGACCATAAGGCCCTGCTTTATTACTGTAACCTCAGATGTTAGGTCACCAGAAGACCTGCACTTATCAAGATCTCTGTAAGTTCCAGTTTAAGTATGAATTCATCAAAGGCCCACTGAATGTCTTGCCAGACATGCTCAGCTGCAACCCTTTTCTGTTCCCTAACGGAGAGGAGGACCCCTTGGACCTTATGACGGTGGTGCCTCCCTCCCAAATCCCCACATTGGCTCCTCCTGTCATATCCTGTGCTGATGTGGACCCAGCCACTCCGCTCCTCCCATGGGTCCTTGCTTCCCAAACTGGCTGTCAGGAAGGAATCGAGCTGCTGGATGACTTGTAGTCCATGCGCTGCAAGAAAACTCCATATACCTTACAGGATGGGACAATCTGGTTCCATGGTCAAGTTTGGGTTCCTCCTTCATTACATAGTCGAGTCATTGAGGAACACCACATTCCCCAGACTGTCAGCCACCCCAGGATCAAAAAGTGTGCTGATCTCATTAAGAGAACCTATAATTGGCCTGGGTCCTCAAAGTATATACCTAATTGGATCTCTCAATTGTGTCACCTGCGCCCAGGCAAAGTCTGATCATTTGGGGAAAAAGGGATTGTTGCGCCCCTTGCAGCAGGCTGAGGGACTGAGGACCTCAGTCTCCGTGGATTTCATCATGGAGCTCCCACCCTCTTGTGGTTTCTGACGCCATAATGGTAGTCATGTATCAGTTTACCAAGTTAGCAAAATTCATCCCCTGCCTTTCTTCTATCACTGCAGTGAAGACTGCGAATTTATTTGTCAATCATGTAATTGCCATGTTTGGTCTCCCCCAGGAGATAGTAAGTGACAGGTTTCCAGTTCACGTCCTGGTTCTGGGAAGAGCTGTTGACTCTCCTTCACATTAAGCCCTGTCGATCCACAGCCTATCACCCCCAGTACAATGGGCAGACTGAGCGAGTGAATCAGGTACTGGAGCATTACTTGCGATGTTACGTGATGGCTGCACAAGACACCTGGGACAAGGATTTGCCACTAGCACAATTCGCATACAACAACTCCCTCCATTCCTCCACCAACTTTTCTCCCTTGAGGACACCTTGGGGTATAACCCTCATTTCAGATTGGTCCACAACTCTTCACAGCAGTTCCAGCCACTAAGGACAGCATGAGCTCTATCCGCAAGAGGCATAACCTGGTCCACGAACAATTGACAAAGTCCATTGAGGACTATAAGAGGTTTGCTGATCAGAAGCGCCTTCCGGGCCATGAGATCATGGTTGGTTCCCTTTTCATGTTGGATACCCACAACCTCCCCATGAAAACCACACCCACAAGCTCTTGGCCAAGCGCTCAGGACCTTTTGTGGTTGAGAATAATTTAGGCAATGTAGCCTACCACCTGAGACTGCCTGCACACTGGAATCAGCACAATGTCTTCCACACCTTTCTTCTGTCCCCTTTCAAGGAGGATAAGCCAACGTCCCCTGAGCCAATCGTTGTCAGGGAATCCCAAGAATTGGAGGTGGAGGCCATCATAGCTTCCCGTTGGTCCCGCCTAACCATCCAGTATTTGGTTGCATGGAAAGGTTACCCCTCATATGAGAACTGCTGGGTAAACGCGCGTGATTGTATGAATTGCAAAGACCTGATTGAGGAATTCCACACCTCTCACCCAACTAGACCCCACCCATCCCAGAAGATTGCGGCCATCCTGGCCATAAAGCTACCAGAGCGCCACAAGAACTATGCCTTGGTCCATGCCCCTGGGGGTGGGATCCTCCATGTTGGAAAAGGGAAGGGTAGTGTAAGTCTTGGGGACCAGCCTTTAAAGCTGAATAGGGCTCAGCACCCTTTCCAGACGAAGAGGGGCCCAAGGCTCCTGTGGACCCTCTGTGTAAGCCCCGATGAACATCCTCTAGGTGTTGACTGGGCCATTTTCCCATTTCCGAGTAAGAAAGCACAGAAGAGGATGGCTGTACCCCTCGTTACTCAGGGCGATCTTGCTCACATAGTAGATGAGCGCTGGGTAACAGCTCTCCCACTTTGGATCCTGTTTCCAGTACCCAAACTAACCTTGGCAGAACTGGTATGAGGAATCAGTGATCTCTGTGCCAAGATTGCCAAAATAAAATTGATTGTAACCAATTCAAGTGGCAATCTGCTGATGCTCAGATTTTAAATGGTCAAAAAGGTATGAAGACTGATCTATTGGCCAGAATGCCCAACGGTTGTGATTCAATTAGCATGACAATTGGAAAAATTTCTCCCCTCCCAAATCTGGCAGGCATCACCCCCGATGGGCAGCTTCCTGCTGACAAATCAGGCGTTGCACCTGATGCAATGCCATTGACTGAACGAATGGCCCAGCAACTGAGCATGGGAGGGTTAGGCGTCCTGAACCCATTCCCAAACAAATGGGCCCACCCCTATGTGGGGTGGCCTTGGAGGATTCCCACCGCTCTTCAGGCTAAATGCCATCACGCCAACTGTCAGAAATGTAGTTGAGCTTTGGTTCAGGCGTTTGAGGTTGAACTGACAGCGACTCAGCCTGCTGCCAAATTTTGCGATGATAGTTCCCAAGAAACTAACCCGCCCATTCCCAAATAATTCACCGGTTAGGTTGAATTTGAGGGACCTGATCCCAGCTTTGCTTTCCCCCAAATTGACTACTATTTAATCAGCCACATCGCACTGAGAAAATTGTTGGTCGATTTTCTTTCCTAAATTTCCATTAAAATTCTTCCCAAAAATTAGTTTTTACATGTTAAAAATTAAGCCGCCTTATCTACTGATGTTCTTGTACCTCTCAGGGTTAACGGCCATGTGCATCTGATACTTTAATTTGTGCCTATATAAAATTCTGGCTCACCGGCAGATATTGGTGGAACTCTTTCCCAGTTCCATATTCGTCATATCAGCAGCAGTGCCCCGGGCATTCTGGTTTGCTGTTTGGATGCACTGGCATCTGAGCTGGCAGGCCAGTCTAATTCTTACTTGCTGTTCGCCTGACATAATGCACCAACCATTATTCCTAGCCAATTTCCGCTTTTCTCACGTGTATAGGCGCAGCAATGGTCCCTTCTTTCCAACTAAGCCAGGTTGTAAAGAAGATTATCTCTGACCGCATTAGACCAGCCACACTCAAACCTCCAAAACCATACCACATAGTTGCTGCGGCTATTTGCCCATTGGTTTTCCCAGATCCCACCACCATCTCTTCGGTATTGCTGGATTCATCCACAACTACCAATAAGGAGAACTACGCTTATTTTTGGTAACAATGAAAATTAGAATTGGTTCTCATCACGTCTCCTTTGAGGCCCTGGTGGACACTAAGTTGCGGGAAATTTTATGAGTGTTGAATTGGCACAACAATTAAAGCTGGAAACGGATGCGGGCTCCTCAGTGATGGTGGCCTCATCTGCTTATCAGCCCTCATATGTTGTTCGCCAACCGGTACTTTTTTCAATCTACCAGTTCACCTTCTGAAATCGCTTTCAGCTATGCCAGACTTGGTTTTTCTGGTGATCTTAGGCGTGGGTTGGTGGCGTCAACATGTGAAGATTCATTTAGAGTACAATACGTTGTCATTTACCAATGATCATTCAGAGGGAGAGTTCCCCTGATCAACACCCTCAAGAAGATACTAGGAACCAGTTCTATCGCTTCTCTAGTCACCTCAGTGGGCATCCCAGCTGATTTTCCCGAGAGCTTAATGTGCTATAGAAGAATATTTGACTCTAAAAAGGCGGATCGCCTGCCTAAGCACACAAGGTTGGATTGTGGGTTTGAACAACCATGTAGTTGGTGAACATCAACTTTCCGTTGTATCCCCATACAGCGGAGGAAGAAGTTGCACTCAATACCTGGTTGGATGATATGATGAAAAAAGGTTGGTTGTTCAAGGAGACCTCACCCTTCGCCTCCCCCATTGTCTTCTCCAAAAAAGTGGATGGTTCTCTCCATCCCTGCGTGGATTACAGTCATTAAATAAAATAACGGTTTCTGATCCCTACTCCTTGCCTCTGGAGCAAACAATCAGCCAGGAAATCGCCAAATCCTGTGTGTTCTCTAATCTGGATCTGGTGAACGCCTTCAACCAAATTCGGGTCTTGGAAGGGCAGGAATGGTTAACAGCGATCTACAAAGCATGGCATTTCCAATTCCGTGTAATGCCATTTGGGCTGAAGAATGCTCCCGCTACGTTTCAACGTATGATTGACAATGTACTGGGTGACCTCCAGTTCACTTGTGTTGTTGCATACATTGATGATATTCTGGTTCACTCCTCAACTCCTGAACAACATGCAATTGACTTGGAAGCGGTGGTAGTCGCCTTTCATAAAGCAGGTCAGTTCCTCAAACCTTCCAAGTGTGAGTTTTATAAGGAGGAGGTTACTTTTCTCGGGAACCTCATCCTTAAAGATGGTTTTGCAATTTCTCCCAATAAGTTGGATGCTATCCAGGAGTGGCTAACCCCGACTACCCAGAAACAACTATGGAGTTTCTTGGGAACCATCATTTTCCTAAAAAGTTCTCCCCCGCACTCTCTCAGCTCGCCGCCCCGCTCCACCCCCTTATAGGGAAAAAGTACCATTTCGCTGGACGGACAAATGCCAACAGGCATTTGAATCAATTAAAGAGGTGTTCGTATCCCCTCCCATTTTGAAACATGCAGATCCCACCAAACCAAATATCATTGAATGCAACACGTCATCAGTAGCTGTTGGAGCAGTGTTGCTCCAGGAGCACAATGGTTTGGAATACCCGGTTGCCTACTTTTCCTGAAAGTTTACCTCTATGGAGCAGTCTTGGGCTATTACAACAAGAAGTTGGCAGCTGTTGCATGGGCCCTAACTCATTGGAGGTACCTGTTATAGGGTGCCTGACATGAATTAACGGTTTGCACAGATCACCAGGCCTTGTTGTACTTTCATAAACCCCAAAAATTGGCACACTGACAAGCCTGAACCTATTGGGACCTGTGCAGTTTCAACTTCAAATATGAATTTGTAAAAGGTGCACTAAATGTACTTTCCAATTTTCTCAGCCGCAGTCCCACCCACATTTCTGCGGATCCAGAGGAAGTGGATCTCGTTACTGTAATTCCTACCACCCAAATCTTGTCAATTGTTCCCCCTGTCATTTCTTCCATTGCTCTGGCTCCCAACAATCCATTAGTTGCTCAGGTCTTAGCCAGTCAAATGGCCTGCCCTGAGGGCGTGGAGTTGGTCAAGCAGTTATCCCACCAGAAGCCTAAACACTCCCTTTACTCACTAAAGGAGGGTCTTATATATTTTAGATCTCGCGTTTGGGTTCCCCCTTTTTTCCGAAGTGAGGTATTTAGCGCCCATCATGACCCCACGGTTGGTCACCCTGGTTCTAAGAAATGCATCAATTTGATCAAATGGACCTACAATTGGGCAGGTTTGACAAAAGAAGTTCCGGGCTGTATCACTGATTGTGTTACTTGTGCTAGGGCCAAGTTGGACCACTCTGGCAAAAATGGCCTCCTGCATCCCTTACAGCAGGCGGAGGGTCCATGGACATCAGTGTCCGTGGATTTTATTATCGAGCTCCCCTGTTCTAATGGGTTCACAGCGGTGATGGTAGTGGTGGATTGCTTTACAAAATTTTCCCTCTTTATCCCCTGCACTTCCACAATTACGTCAGAAGAAAATGCCCACCTTTTCATTCGCCATGTGTTTTTGATGAGTGGTCTCCCCAAGAGATCATCAGTGACCATAGTTCCCAGTTCACTGCATGGTTTGGAGTAAACTCCCATCAATGCTGAAAATATTCCCCTGTCGCTCCATGGCATATCATCCTCAGTCTGATGGCCAGACTGAGCATGTCAATCAAGTTCTTGAACAGTACCTGCGTTGCTATGCTACAACCATGCAGTATACTTGGGCTGATGATTCCCCTTTGTCCAATTTGCATACAATAACAGAACCCACACGTCCATGGGGTTTTCCCCTTACAAAGCAACGTTGGGTTATAACCCTTCATTTTCAGTCAGACCGTGCTTACGGCCAGAGGTTCAAGCTTCCATGGACCATGCTGCTCATATTAAATTGACTCAAGGCTTAGTGTGGGAACACCTCATCAAAGCTATAGACTACTACAAGCAGTTCGCGGATTGAAAACATCTTCCAGGTCACGAGTTTATGAAGGTTTCTTACATTATGCTTGACACCCATCACTTAAAAATCCAGGCTCCTTCCCGCAAATTTGCCAGCAAATGTTTGGGACCCCATTTGGTGGAGGATGTATTGGTTAATGGGGCGTTCAGACTGAAGCTCCCCATGCATTGGAAGCAGCATCCCATTTTCCATGTTTCCCAGCTGTCACCCTTCAAGGGTGCAATTCCCATGGAACTGGAACCAATTATCATCAATAATGAAGAAGAGGCTGAGGTAGAAGCTATCCTAGCATCCCAGAAATCCCGACGTTCTGTACAATATCTCTTGGCCTAGAAAGGGTATCCAGCCTATGAAAATGGTTGGGTCAAGGCAAGTGATTGCGCGAATTGCATGGACCTGGTTGATGCGTTCCATCTATCCCACCCCAAAGCTCCCTGTCCCCCAAAAAAGTCGCAACTATTATGGCAATCAAATTACCCAAGGCGCAGAAGAATGTGGCTCTCATGCAGTTCCCCGGTGGTGGGGCCCTACCCTTGGGAAAAGAAAAGGGTAATGTAATTCCTGGGGAATGTCCTCTGGGTGTTAACCGGGCCATTTTCCCATTTCTGAGTAAGAAGGCACCGATGAGGATGGCTGTACCCCTTGTTACTCAGGGCGATCTCGCTCATGTAGTAGATGTGCGCTGGGTAACAGCTCTCCCACTTTGGATCTTACCCCCAGTACCCACACTCACCTCAGCAGAACTGCTACAGGAATCAGTGAAATCTGCACCGAGATTGCCAAAATAAAATTGATTGTAACCAATTCAAGTGGCAATCTGCCTGATGCTCAGATTTTAAATGGTCAAAAAGGTATGAAGACTGATCTATCAGTCGGAATGCCTGACAGATGTGATTTGATTAACATGACAATCAGAAAAATCTCTTCCCTCCCAAATCCGGCAGGCATCACCCCCAATGGGCAGCTTCCTGCTAACAAATTGGGCGTTGCGCCCGATGCAATGCCATTGACTGAACAAATGGACCAGTGACCAATCATGGGCGGGTTGGGCGTCCCAAACCTGTTTCCAACCAAATGGGCCCACCCCTATGTTGGGTGGCCTTGGGGGATTCCCGCCGCTCATCAGGCTAAATGCCATCACGCCAACTGTCAGAAATGTAGTTGAGCTTTGGTTCAGGCGTTTGAGGTCAAACTGACAGCAAGTTGGCCCGCTGCCAAATTTTGCGATGACAGTTCCCAAGGAATTAACCCACCCATTCCTGAATAGTTCGCCAGTTAGGTCAAATTTGAGGTATTTAATCCCAGCTTTGCTTTCCTCCAAATTGACTACTATTTAATCAGTTGCATCGCACTGAGAAAATTGTTGGTCATTTTTCTTTCCCTAAATTTCCATTAAATTCTTCCCAAAAATTAGTTTTTACTTGTTAAAAATTAGGCCGCCTTATCTGCTGTCATTCTCATACCCCTCAGGGTTAACGGCCATGTGCATCTGAT
The DNA here is from genome assembly GCA_022478985.1 of Massospora cicadina. NCBI lineage: Eukaryota > Fungi > Entomophthoromycota > Entomophthoromycetes > Entomophthorales > Entomophthoraceae > Massospora > Massospora cicadina. The sequence goes on along the minus strand of JAKSZP010018591.1, from coordinate 92,918 downwards.
ACTTTAATTTGTGCCTATATAAAATTCTGGCATACCAGAAGAAATTGGTGGAACTCTTTCCCGGTTCCATATTTATCATATCAGCAGCAGTGCCCCATGCATTCTGGTTTGCTGTTCTTATGCACTGGCATCTGTGCTGGCAGGCCAGTCTAATTCTTACTTGCTGTTCTCCTGACACTCTATCACAACTGGGTGACCTCACCCACGTGATAGACAAGCGCTTGGTGACAGCTTTTCTCCCCAAAGCTGCCCCACTCCCAACCCTTCCCTCCTTTTCAATCCTGGTAGGATTGATAGAGGGAGTCTGCAGGGAGGTGGTTCATGTTAGGGGTCTTGGAGGGGGTATGGAGGCCACCCACTCCCCAGCCCAGCCATGGGGAAAAATTGGGAAGATTGCAATTCCCAGGGTCAGAGCCCGGCTGGTAATTTCCAGACTGGGGGCTAGTTTGGGTCAGCCAGGTTCAGGAGCCAGATCAGAACATGGCTCAGATCAAAAACCTGGGCTTCTGGCTCAGATTATCAGGTCTGACGTTCTGAGGCAGTTCTAGGAGGTTTGGATAGTGTGAGCCACCCAATCATAGGATCAGACCAAATCACAACAAATCTGATCCATGGACCCCTGCTTTCCGAGACAAATCAGGAATGCCCAAGCCATGCGAATCAGCTGAGTCAAGTCATCAGAACCTAGATTGGCAGCATCAATTTGGCTTGGTCGCAAGAAGTTGGGAAAATTTGCAAAAAGTTTTCTAAGCTTCTTCCAAATTGGGAGCCGCCTTTCACCCCTCTCTCAAGTCAGCCAACCAAATTTCCTCCCCATTTCCTGAACAACCAATCCCCTGACTCCTCTCTACGCCTATCAAACCATTTAAAAGGCAACTGGCCCCACTGAGGAAGTTGTCAGTCTATTCTTTTTAGCCTTGTCAAAGTAAAAATATGTGTATCCGCTTAGTTTGCCGTGGACTCCACCCATTCTTAACACAGATTTAAACACCATTTCGTCGTTTGATCTGACAAAGTGTGACATTGCCCAGATCCTTTTCCCGATGTTCACAGACTGGATTATCTGGTCACTCGATCCTGCCATGTGGCAGAGGATCATTGACACAATAATCTGGCCCACCCCTAAAGGTGAGGCCACCGTTATGTTCATTCCTTCGCTTCTGTTAAATGGAGGCCATTCCATTTACTCAGGCATCAAGCCCACCAAGTCTTCTCCCCAGAGGGAGCGGTCTCAAGACACCCCTGGCCTGCCATGCAGGGGTTTGGCTCTATTCTCCGCCCCTGCCACTGTGTGTCCCGCTCACCAGAAGAACCGTAAGTGTCCCCATTTGGGGAAACTCAGTTCTAACCCCTCCTATGGGGTTTCCTCCACTTTTACCCACATTTCCAACAACGTGGTGGTCTCTGTGCTGCCTCTTGCTGGTGTACCAGCCTCTTCTTTGTGTTCTGAAGGCCAGAAACCACATTCCCTGGAGAAGTCGTCATCCTCCCTGCCTCTCCCACCTTTAGGGGTTGCCCCTGCAAGACTCGCGATTGCCCCAATGCAACCATCTGGTTTGCCTTGGGGGCCTTTGGTACATTTTTGAATGTTTGCTTCCCTCACGTGTCATATAGATCCCTACTCATTTTAGTCGCTCAGACCGCTATACCTCTGGCTTTCTGGGCCCTCCACTGGTGCTCACGCACCCTGACTGGGAGCCCAGTCTAGTTCTTCTTAGCCGCATCAGTGATAATATCACCATATTGACATTCCTCAAGTTGACATAATTGACTATCCAAGTTTAAGGTACCCTTCAGCAAATAAAATACAATCTGCCAAGCTATTAATGACTCATCACCTAGTCATACTAATTTCTCAACATTTGCCAAGCTGTCAACATTGAGCTTAGAATTCTGGGATGCTGAGTACCTTAAAAATATAGGGAAATACATCTATTGCAGCTGGCATTTTCTGCAATGACAATATGACAAACTCCAACCAAAAAATAATAAATTTGGAATATGGATTTTAATTTGTTTTTTACTTTGAATATCTTAAAAATTTTTCTTTCCCTTGGAGTAACTTTTGAGCGACTTTAATTAAAAAGAAGTAAAAAGAGTTCAACTAACCTACGCCTACCTCCCCTTTTTGCTACCTAATGACCTCAGATTTTTGCCTGCTGCTCCCATGTGGGGCAGCGGCAAAACCCCACCCAGTATTTTCCATCCAATGAGAAAACATGCTTGGATTAGTTTTTCCAGTCCCCCTAAATCATCAGGTCAGTTCATTCCGCCCAAAGGTCTCCCCATCCACCTGACATGTGCCCAAGAAGTGCCTCGCAGCCCACTCATTCGCCCCCAATCCCAGCTGCATTTTGGCCTTTGAGTCAAATATAAGAAAGTATTCTCATATGCAGAGAAATCCATTATCAACTTGGCCCAGGCAGTGAGTCTGCCAGCCAGTTTTATAGATTTTCGCCCCTATAAGGGGTATTTTGATCTAGGCTTCACCTGTGAAGCTGACGCTGCCACTGTGGCCACTGTACCCCTGGTCTCCAGGGCACCCCTATCCCCACAATGTTCACCCAGCTCCCACCAACACCACTATGGTGGTTCAGTTTGCAGGGTTGCCCACTTACCTTCCCCCTGCGGTGCTCCATCAGGATTTGATGGAAGATTTGTCCACGTACTGATACAACCCCATCCTTTAGTTTGTGGTCCCTAATGGGGTCAAATGCCTCACGGCCTTGAGCATTTGCTACAATAAGCCCAAATCTTAATAAAATTTCTTTGTCAATTCCCCCCACACCTTCATTCCCTCTACCTCCAACCACCCATTCTAGGCCCACGTTGAGGGAAGGTGGACCATCTGCCATTCTGCTTTGAGTTGGATCACTAAAAGTGTAGATTCCCCTCTCTTGATGCTTCCTCTGGACCTGTGTTTAGTCCATCTGGCCCCCAATTGGCCACACACCACTGCCTTTCTGGTATGTGGTACAATCCTTCCCCCTCCCCTAAAGCCTGCTGCCACTATGGTGCCTGCAAATGCCAATCAGCCTCCTCCTCAGTAAGTGCCACCTGCGCCTCAACTAATCAGGAATCAGTGTCATGTGAACATGACATAATAGTGAGGATCAACCCCAAAGACAAGGCTGGGCGCCTGGAGGCCCAGAAGGTGAAGTTGTAGGCCCTTCCTGACCTGAAGAACACCCTGGACCAACTCTGGGTCTGGGCAAAATATGCCCAGGTTGGGACCAGTGGTGCGTCAAACGCCCAGCCCCTGATGGCAGCCCAAGCGTTAAAATGAACTATCTACAAATTAAGGCAGATGGTTCAGTTCACTTAGTTTTGGAACAAGGGTTCAAAACCCATTCCTGCTATGAAATAACGCGCTCAGGTTGAATCCAACTTCAGTCAATAACTCGAGTGAAGTCAGTTTCAGCCTATTTTACTAACTTGGATGGAAGTATCGCCCTATTGGCGAGTTGCTTCTTGGGCCCACTGTGGCATAACCCCAATTTCCCCATCTGAGCTTAAATACATTTTTCCCTGACCAACATTCCTTGTTGGTCGACTTCCTGAATAAACCTATCCCCCATTTAAGGTCATTTTTTATTTTATGATATTCTTAATGCTCCTGTGCACAAACCTCTTCGAAGAGGTCTCACATTCCATTACACTTGCCATTGCAAGTACCATTATGCTCTCCCCTCATGAACCGTTTGTCCGCCCAGGATCCCTCCACCCTGGGCCACCTAACCCCGTCCAATAAATGCATTGCGTCGCCCTTCTATGGGGTTTTATTATAAAATTCACAATATTATGCATCAGCTTTTATTGCTCCAGCACCTCTGCTGGGCTCTAATCCCATGGCATTAATGGCTAGTTCCCTGGAATTGGGTCTGTGCACCAAGCACCGCCACACTGGGAACTAAAAGTTATAGAAACTCTCCTTACATTAGTCGACCAACCACATTTTCTTATGTGCATGAACTTTTCCATGTGGAACTTTTCCCAAAGTGGAAACAGTGGCCATCAGCTGTGGGCTCCAGCTGTCATTAGCCGCACCACTGTTTCCTCATTTTCTCAAAAGGTTGGAGCAACTTGGCATTATTTTGGTTACCTCCAACTGGAAATTATCCACCCTTCATGTTTGTACCTGGTGGAGTCAGACACTCCGATGTCCAAAAGTTGTGATTCCCCAACTTTCCACCAAAATTATTAAATTTCATTCAGAGAAATGAATTTTCCATCGCCAGCACATTCAAATGATGCTGGCAGAATTGGCGCAGATGGGCCTGGTGGTGTTGGCCTTGGATAACGTTGGGTATTCCATCACAGTTTCAGGGATAGTTTCATTCAGTCTAAAAACGCGTTTTATAACGAAACCATGGCCTCTATCTCTGAACCTTTTATTTGTTCATGTGGCTTGGATGAGGACCCTATTCCGGTGTATCAAATTACCCCTGAGAACCCACGGTTTACCTCTACCATGATCCGGCGCACTCAGGAGGTGGAGAAGGAAATTCATTTCAGATATAATCAAGTATATGCACCTGCAGAAGGCATGGTTGGGTATATGGCCTCAGTAATAAGAGTGGCCAAATATCTCACCCCCTTTTTAGATTCCCAAACCAATTCTGTGTGCAAACTTGAGCCAGATGATGAGAACTTTGGTGAATTGTTGTCATTATCTTTAATAAAGAAAGACCATTCAGGGTACTTTCTATTGACTGCCACCCTCTCCTCGCCTTTAGGGAAACTCACCACTACTATTTTGGTGGATACTGGCGCTACTGGAAACTATATGGACCAGTACTTAGCTGACTACCTTGGGCTGAGTTACTTGCGAGGTGATGTGGTTATAGGGAGGCGTCCCAAGGTATTCCCACTCTGAAAATCATTGGAACATTGGATTATCAGGTTGGCAACTACCACTTGTCTAATCACTTCAGTGCGATCAAAAACCTCCTGTTCCCTATCATTTTGGGTGTGGAATGGTGGCGGAAGTTTGACGTAAGAACTAACCTGAAGGAGAATACCTTGTCTCTCACCATGAAGAATGGTCGCACATTTGTTGTGCCTTTGTCCAAAGAAAACGCCCCAGGAAACTTGCCCCACTGGCCCCACTGTATCCCTTGTGTCCTTGCCTCAATGCAGAAGCCCTCAGTGAAACCCCTATACCTTCTTGATTGGAGGGTTTGTAATCCTCTTTGATACAGCATCTGCCAACGCACTCCCTGAGCACTCTGAGTTTGATTGTGACTTCAAGCTCGCGGTGGATCTAGTGTGTATCTCTTCTCCTATTTACCCTTTAAATGTACGGGAGGAAGAGGCGTTGGATGTGTGGGTGAAATAACAGTTATCCAAGGGTGCGATTTTTCAGCGTACCTCCCCTGTATGCTCCCTCTTACTCTTTGTGGAGAAGTCTGATGGTACCTTACGCCCACGCATAGACTATGGTAACCTTAACAAAGTTACTGTACCATACCTCCATCCCATCCCTTTGGATTCGCAGATTGCACGTTATGTGGAAAAGGCGAAGGTCTTCTCAAGTTGGATTGCCTCAACGCGTTAAATCAGATAAGGATCAAAAAGGGACAAGAGTGTTTGACTGCATTCCATACCTAAGAGGGATCTTCCAGTTTTGGGTCATGCCCTTTGGGCTTAAGAATGCTCCTGCTATCTTCCAACGCCACATTGATGCAGCGTTGGGGGACCTGTTAGGGGTATGCGTGGTCGCTTACATGGATGATATCCTGATGTTTTCCCCTGTTCAGGAATCCCATGCAGGTCACCTTTGGCAGGTGATGGAGCAGTTAAAGGCAGCCAGCCTTACGTTGAAAATATAAAAGTGCGAGTTCTTTAAGTCCCAGATCACGTTTATGGGCAACGTCGTGTTTGACCAAGGACACATGATAACTCCAGACAAGGAGAAGGCTTATTTGTGAGTGGCCTACCCCCACCTCAGTTAAGTAATTAAGAAGCTTTTTGGGGACGTGCACATTCCTTAAGAAGTTCACTCCCAATCTGTCTGAGGTGGCGGCTCCCCTATACAAGGCTAGCGGTGCCAAGGTGCTTCAGTGGTCCCCCACTTTGGAGGATGCTTTCCAAGCAGTGAAGTGCACCCTGTTGTCCACATCTGTCCTCAACATGTCGACCCTATAAAGCTAGTTCCTTGTGTCTACTGATGCCTCCAACTTCGCCATAGCGGCCGCCTTGTTACAAGTAGGTGAAGATGGGATAGAGCATCCAGTGGGATATTTTTCTAGGAAAGATGTCTTTGCCAGAGTTGATTTACGCCGTTTATGACGAGGAGTTACTAGCAGTGGTGGAAGCGCTGACTTATTGATGTCACCACTTGCATGGCTTTACCCAACCATTCCGTGTACGTACAGACCACCATGCCTTGCTGTACTATCGCGCGCCTCATGTCCTAACCCCACAGCAGACCTGTTAGCATGAGACCCTTGCCCAATTCGCATCCATTTATGAGTTCACCAAGGGCAAGGATAATGGTTTGGCGGATGCTTTGAGCCGCAACCCTGATTTAGCCCCTGACCCCCAAGGAGGTAGAGGTGCACAACACCCAGGTTATGATCCCTCCAAGTAAAATTATGTCGTTTCTTCCCTCTCCCCTGGCTAACGGGCCAGCGCTTGCACCTCTTGATAACGTGGAGGAATATGGTATGTTCAGAAAGGTCGTCCTCTCTCAGCCTCTGTCAAGCGAATATGCCATGGTCCTTGAAACGAGCGCGTCAAATCAAGAGTATCTATCCAGAGGCTATCACATAAAGGATGAGATGATGTGGTTCCAGGAGCGCCTTTGGGTACCTGCTGGACCACTGCGCCTGGACATCATTCAGGACCATCATGATGGAATCACCATTGATCATATGGGGAAAGCAAAGACCTTGGAGTTGATATGTCGCACATACAAATGGAAGGGCTTACCAGCTCAGGTGGGCCGTTATTGCAAGGAGTGCCTGTTATGCAACCAGATGAAACCTAATCGTCAACCTTTAGCAGGGTTGTTGGTACCAGTCCAAAAGGCTGATGGGCCCTAGACTTCCATCTTGATTGATTTCATTGTGTAGTTACCAGTCTCAGATGGTTATGATGCCATCATGGTAGTGGTGAACCATTTCACGAAGTTTGCCCACTTTATTCCTTGCAGAAACACCATAACCGCAGCTGAGATGGCTAGGCTTTTCGTTGCCCATGTGTTTGCGCTACATGGGGTTTTTCAAGAAATCATCAGCAACTGAGGCCCACAGTTTACCTCCGTGTTTTGGAAAAGTTGTGTAAAACTCTTCAGATTCATCCTTGCCATTCAACTGCCTATCATCCCCAATCAGATGGGCAGACTGAACGAGTGAACCAGTGCTTGGAACAGTTTCTGCGGTGTTACACCGCTGAAGATCATTCAGATTGGGCTTCTCACCTTCCCATGGCCCAGTTCAGCTACAACAATACCTTGCACTTTTTTATTGGTTGTTCCCCATTTTTCGCCAGACATGGCTTTAACCCCGCCTTTAACATGGAGCCCAGCTGTGGGTCAAAGGTTGAAGCGGTGGTGAACTTTGCCAAGACCATCAAGAAGGTCTACCAGGGGGTTTCCACAAGCTTGGAGGTGGCAATTCAGGTGTATAAGGAGAATGCTGATGAGAAGCGCCGAGTAGGTCCTGCATACAAGGAAGGGGATCTCGTGTTGCTTAATGAACGTAACATCCCTATCAAGCAGCCTTGCAAGAAGCTGGTCCCTAAGAGTATTGGACCTTACCGCGTTGTTAGAAAGGTGGGCCATGCCTCATACCAGCTGGATCTTCCCCCATCATTTTTGTCTTCTCAGTGTTCCATGAGAGTAAACTCACGTTGTTTGAGGGCCCCCCACCAGAGAATCCTGAGGCCTATCTCGTGGATGGGGCGCCTGAGTGAGGGATGGAAGAGATAGTTGCCTCCCACCGTGTTAAACGAAGACTCAAATACCTAGTATCCTGAAGGTCTTTGATGCTGCCAAAAACAGTTGGGTTCCAGCACGCGACTGTGTGCATTCCCAAGATCTGATTGATGCCTTCCACCAGCGGTTTCCCCAAGCTGCCAGATCCCAACCCTAACTGACCGTCACCACCATGAAGTTGGCCCCCACCCAATAAGAACTTTTCCCTGGCGCAAGCCCCTGGAGGGGGTTGAGCCCCATCAGGAGGAGAGGTAATGTCATGTGAACATGACATAATAGTGGGGATCAACCCCAAAGACAAGGCTGGGCGCCTGGAGGCCCAGAAGGTGAAGTTGCAGGCCCTTCCTGACCTGAAGAACACCCTGGACCAACGCTACATCTGGGCAAAATATGCCCAGGTTGGGACCAGTGGTGCACCAAACGCCCAGCCCCTGATGGCAGCCCAAGCGTTAAAATGAACTATCTACCAAATTAAGGCGGATGGTTCAGTTCACTTAGTTTTGGAACAAGGGTTCAAAACCCATTCCTGCTATGAAATAACGCGCTCAGGTCAAATCCAACTTCAGTTGATAACTCAAGTGAAGTCAGTTTCAGCCTATTTTACTAACTTGGATGGAAGTATCGCCCTATTGGCGAGTCGCTTCTTGGGCCCACTGCAGCATAACCCCAATTTCCCCATCCAAGCTTAAATACATTTTCCCCTGACCAACATTCCTTGTTGGTTGACTTCCTGAATAAACCTATCCCCCTTTTTAAGTCATTTTTTATTTTATTATATTCTGAACGCACCTGTGCGTGATCCTTTGAGAAGGTCTTGCATTCTGTTACACTTGCCATTGCAAGTACCATTATGCTCTCCCCTCATGCACCATTTGTCCACCCAGGATCCCTTCAACCTGGGTCACCTAACCATTCCAATATGTGCACTGCGTCACCCTTCTATGTAATTTTATTATAAAATTCGCAATATTATGCCTCAGCAGTTATTGCTCCAGCACCCTCTGATGGGCTCTAATCCCTATGGCATTAATGGCTAGTTCCCTGTCATTGTGCCTGTGCACCAAGCACCGCCACGCTGGAAACTGGAGAGTTATAGAAACTCTTTTTACAATCAGCTTGGACAACAGTTTGTTCCCACATTATTCTTCAACCACCAGACACAGCCCATCAATTCAATAACCCTTATTTCCAATTCGACTTGAACCCATGATCTTCATTGGATGAAACTGATGAAATGTGCAATGTAATTGAAGACTCAAGAACCCAAATTGAAGAATTTATATAGTTACAGCACCCCATTCAGATCCCTCAGCGTTTTTATGCCCCCACCCAAACGCCTGTGTTCTGCTCTGACCACCAGCTTACTATTGCTGCAGCTGAAAACCCATATAATACCACCATCTATGAGATAGTCATTTGTTGATAGTGATACTTGCCAATGCTCTCCCTCCTCCCATTATTGCTCTGACCATAGTCCTGCAGGGCAAATTTGACATCCTAAACCTTAACAAACAAGCAAATGTCGCCATCCAGAAAGTTGCTATCACTTTTCAAGCCAAGACAAAAGCCACCTGTGTCACCGTAGATTTTTTTTATCCAGCACCTTTTATCTGCCTTCATGTAAAGAACTGCTTTTTCAAATACCTAGGTGCAATTTTGATGCAGGTAACTTTGACAACCAGCCAATTATTTGCCAAATTGTTCCTCATGTCTCTGATCACCCCACACCATTGCTCTCCATCTTGGTCCGCACTCTTGCCTATGAGGAGGACTCCAATCTCAAGAATGATCCACCTGATCCCCCTTCCCCTTCTGCCATGGTAAGTTGAGTAACTCGTTGCTGTCCCACCTGGTTGGAAGTATTCTTGTTCAGCTGCGTTTCATCTGCTCATTTTGGGTGGTCAAACATTTTACTTGAGTAGGTTTATTAGTTCATTTTTAGCTCTTTGAGCTTCAGTAATGTCGTCCCCTGGTCAGCATACCTCAAATAAATTAAAATCGAATATCCTAAAAAGTGAGGAAACCAATATAAAAATTAAAATTAACAGGTTTCTGAAAGGTTGACATGCTGATTCACAAACTAAATTTGAATGGAAACCCTTTTGCATATAAGTTTAAGCTTAGTTTTTTTTTCAAAAATTTTTAAGAATTTTCTTTCTCATAACAATCACTTTAGTTACTACAATTTGATTTGAACAGCAAATTTGGATAATCACACACAGGAAAGATGGGCGACTTTAACAACAAAAATATTACAACATGGGCAAGCGTCATGGAAAGCGGTGCGCTTAATGGTGCAACTAAGGGCAAGAAACGCCCTGGAGGGGGACCAGGAACCCAAGTCATGAAAAAATTGCAAACTCAGACACCATCTGGGTTCATGGTATTTAATGTAAAGCACGCGCAATACATGTACATTCAATTCAACCAACCTTTGTCAAAGGTGGAACATGGGATCAGACTCTTCCTTGGGGATGAGTCACTGACCCTGTGGGAGAAAACATGTGAGGCACAGCCCTCACTTTTCCCTCATGCGGTTTACTTAGCCATCAACAACATGGGCCACAGCTGGATCGATATTGGTTTCAAAACAGCTGATGGAGCTGATGCCGCAGCAAAAATCTGCATGGAAATTGCCCTCCCTGAGGGCAAAAAATTGTGTGCACCGCGCGCATCAGATGGAACAAAGTGAAAACTTTGTTCATCTCCTTTGACTCGCTCCCCACCAACCTTCCTCATAAGGTAATTGAGGAGGAGCTCCGCAAAGGTCTTGTGGCCTACGGAGTAAATCCAACAACTCAAATTTCAGCGATTTTGCTTAATGCCTGACCTGTGCACAGGCAAAGCTATTGCTGTAATCAACCCCTTCCCAGAAGTGGAAGAGGACTTATCCAGAATTCCTCACGCAGCAGAATTTTACTTTGCAGATGGGGGCCAGTCAGCTGCATTCTGAGTTACACCGGAATGTGCACCACCCATTGGCAACCACTGTGGCTCACTGGGCCACAAGGAACATGCATGCCCTGTAAAAGAGGGCTTAATGGAAAATGATTTTTGTGATGAAGCTATGGACGAAGATAATGAAAACTTCGCCAAAATGACTGATGGCCACCACCCATTCCGCTGGGGTGAAGATGGACTATACTCCATCGTGGACCCAGTTATAAGTAAACAGCGTAAAGCAGCACAAAAATCCCGCAAGAGAGCAGCAGCTGAAGCGGCGGCACACGTGGAATCTGCCATTAACCACGGACAAATTTGGGAGGATATTTTGGATATTCACTGAACCAATCAATCAGAACAATATGCCCAGGTCAAAAATTTTCACAGTAACCAGACTAAGCCACAAAGCGTCATCAGTCATGCACATACTGAGGAACAATGCAACCACAATTTGGGTGAAAATGCGATGCACAATGCACCAAAGTTGAACCTCAAAAATATAAAATCCAATCAACAATCTGCATCAAATCAAATCAACATGATACCTGTGCAGGAAAAGTTGATGCAAATGCAAAAACCACAATTCCCTTGAATCATTGGGTCAGATCAAGGGAACCAACAATGGCAGTGAAAGAGTTGGAGTACAGACGCGGAGCATGGCCAAAATGAGCCGCGGTGGGATAGGACCAGAGGGTCCTCCCAACTGCCCTGAGGCGCTGCGAGCACCTCAGTGTCAATAGGGACGTTAAACATCGCGGGAGCCAGGGCTCATACGTCCCAAGCCAAAAATCTGGCATTCCTGCAAAGACCTCTTGTAGACATCTTGGCCATCCAAGAAACCCACTGCCTACAAGGGGAAGAAGAATCCTGGTCAACCAGGGTCGCACCATCACAATCAGTATGGACGTCTCACTGTGGGGTGATAATCCAAAACAACAAAAATTTTAAAATTACAAATTCATCATCACACTTGCACGGTCAAGTCCTGGTAGCAACAATCACATGCCAAGATAAAATACTTTTGTTAGCATGTATCTACGCACCATGCACTGCAACTGAGAGAAAAAAAAATTGAAAAAATTTTACTCTCACCCTCCCACCAGATATCATCATGTTAGGCGATTTCAACTGCTGGGATAACCCAATACAGATTGATGGCCTAATCCCAGGGGATACCCACCTGGACACATTGAATATCGCACAATGAAGGTATCTCTTGGCTTACAGGATGCTCTTCCCCCCAATTCACCAATCCTTCCCCACATGACAATACCCAACATATGTGAGGGACTGCTCATATCGATGAGTCATATTGACCACATCCTCATCCCACAATCCCACCACTCAAGAATCTCCAAATTTACAACAAAAAAGATAAATTTTTCTGATCACTGATTAGTTACAGTGCAGTTAGCACCAACCCAATCCCACACACAGGTGTCGCCTTAGAGAAAGCTTCACCCAGAAAATATAAAATTGCCCAAGATATCTGACTGGGTTGAAAACAAGGCTACAAACCCAGAATTCACAGCCTCATTCACTTCGGATCTCATTGGAACATGGGAAAATTTCAAGAAAGATTTAACAACAAAACCTGACATATTGCATCACGCAAGTACACCGCGGACACAGCCACAATCAAGCGTACCTTGGCAGAACTAGACCACCTGGAAATAAATACTCCGAGATCTGGTTATAGCCCTAATTGGGGATGCAAATGGGCAGAAATTTCAGCCTAACTTAACAATCTCATCTTCGAACACCAACACAGAATCAAAGTATTGAACAAAGGTAAGTTCATAAAGGAAGGCGAAACCTGTTTGACATACTTTTTCCACCAATTCCACTCCTGCAGAAACCAGCCCACATGCACACAGGTCCGCAAGACCAACGGCACTGTGGCAACTGACCCTGAGGAGGTCAAGGCGGAAGTACACCACTATTACACCAAATTATATCACAATATGCCAACAGATCCACAAAAAATTAAAGAATTTACTCAAACTGCCAAGATACAAAGTACACCACCAAATTACAATATACTATCCCTTATTACATGGGAGGAGCTTTGGAAACAATTCGCGGCGCACCATGTAGGAAATGCCCAGGGCCTGATGGGATACCCTACGAATTTTACAAAAAATATTTCTAACAAATCGCCCCCCTCCTATTGGCGTCAATGAACCAGAGTTTGTTGGAAACACGCCTATTACCAGGAGGCCATGAATCCTACGTTATAACCTTGTATAAAAAGGGTGACAAGTTGGACCTGGCCAACTGGCGCCCAATTGCACTCTCCAACACTGACACAAAAATTTTAACAAAAATTTTAGCAGCTAGATTAGGCGCAATTGCAACTGACGTCCTATCACCCAACCAGTTTGGGTTTATACCAGGGCGTTCAATCTGGAACAACATACACCCTGTTGCAAACATTTGCCAATCCAAAGCAACTGGTGCCCTGGTCTTCTTGGATCAGGAAAAGGCGTATGACCGTGTTAGCTGGCCATACCTAAAAGAATGTCTACATGCCTTCAAACTCCCACCAAGATTCATAAAATGGGCGATGCTCCTAACAGAATCTGCAACCATGGCTGTATGAGGTCCTGGATTCCTAACAAACAATATCAAACCACACAGAGGGCTCAAACAAGGGGATCCCCTCAGCCCACTGATATACAATTTCAGCTTTGACCCGCTCCTCTGAGTAACTGACTCACGTCTCATGGGGATAACCGCACAAGGATAACCAACAGTCAAGATACTGGCCTTTGCAGATGACTGCGTAGCAAGTATAGCAAACAATGAAGATGCCCGACAGCTGGAACACACTCTAGAGGAATACTCCAAGGTGAGCAATGCATCGCTCAACAAAAGGAAGACAGAAATCATCTTCTTAGGCATATACACAAACAATTGGGCCACAACATCAGAACCTCACACCAACACTCGAAGAAAAAACCCAATTATTTTACCCTTTGCAACACCTCCCACCACCACTCCTGTCTGACACCTTGGAATCTGGCTAGAATCAGGGGGATATGCTAATGAGACAATGGAAAGTAACCTGTTACAACGGGTATCCAAACGCGTAGCCTCCCTTAAGGGGAGAACCCCAGGACTAACAGGACGAGTTACAGTTGCTAACTCGCTCATCCTCCCAATACTGTGGTACCAGGCCCATGCGATAGCCTTCTCACCTACCTTTATAACCTCAATTCGCGCGCTTATACAGGGCTGGCTGTGGCCTGGCTCTCACCCTCCTATACGGATGGAAACACTATTTGGCCCACGCTCAAGCGGAGGCATGGGACTAATAGATTTTGAGAGCCATGCCAATCACATCCTAGGTACCTGGATAAAGGGATCCTTGCTCCAGACCTCCCGCAACAACATTGGTCCAGAGCAGCAAGGACTAACTTTGCACAGGCGCTCAAATTAACCAACCCACATAGTCCACCCAGAATACTTTCATACCTTGCCAAGCACCCTACTGCAACAGGTCCGCATGGAACCTCCCCTCATGTCAAACATATCCTCTGAACTATCCGCCATATGGGATGGACTATAGAGAACATGGGTACTATACAGGGAATGGGACGACCCAGCCCCCAATTCAAATTAAGAAACCCATAAAACCACCCCCAGAGGGATATGCTCGCAACAACCCCAAGCATAGCTAGGATAGAATACCTAGATATGCTGGACATTCCCTATGATTTAACCACACAGAAAGCAATGTGGAAAATGACACACCACCCACTCCTACAGCCAAGGATAAGAGCAAACTCCTGGCGCTGTTTGAGAAGGACCTATAGGATGGCGGACCACTCCAACTCCCTCCACAAAACATGTGCAGTATGTGGAGGGGAGGGATACCTACATCAACCCTAGAAACATGCCCCCAACCAAAGTTAATGGCAGGAAGTCGCACGCCTGCTCAAGATTCAAAACAAACAGGAATTCACGATATCAAAAAGTATCTTCGCGCTCCAGATTGAGTCACCAATCCCATCTACCCTCCGCTCCCTAATAATACCCATTGCAATGTGGACAATATACACAATTGCATTAGATGCGTTCAAGGGCACAGTCCCAACCATTCATGGGATTATTAACAGATTCCATGTCCACTTACTAGAGCACTTCCAAGCCTGGCTCTATGGATATATGAGACAAAGACAAAAAGCGCTCATAGAATCATGGTTCCCGCTCTGGTTCCTCCACACAGACCCTTTCCTCACACCTGCTCCATAGCAGGGGAAACCCCCTCAGAGTAGTTCACCAACCCCCCATACCTGGAAGTCCCGCTGGCAACAGAGGTAACTTGAGTACCCTAGGGTGCCCAATTTTTATATTTGTTAGTTATTCTCTTAGTTTCACATATATTCGTAATATCTGTCCCATGGTCAGCTTACCTCAGTTAAATAAAAAAAATTTTGAGAATAAAATATTTCAGTATATTAGCCATAGTATGGTTTACAGGCACTTTACCCTCTACAAACTTACCTTCTATCCTGTAAATCTCTAACAAATTTTGTTCATTATTGCGAATTACTACTCATTTCTTGTCTATAACCTTGGAAAGACTATACAAGGATTTTAGAGAAAACTGGGGTTTCCAGATATCTTTTCCTTATTCTTTCTTTAGGCACTTATTGCCAAGTAAATAGATCTATCTGTGACACCTTGTTCTGCAGTAAAAAGTTCCTAAGCTCTATAAGCTCACTTTGTATATGAGAACTATTTTTTAATATTTTTTGTGTCTATGGTAACAATAGCAGGCACAGCAGGGGTGCTAAGGAGTATTTCCACCACCTACTGGCTAGCTACTATATAGGAACTCTTTTTTAACAGAGGCTTGGAATCGGAGATGACAATCCTAATTATTATAAAAAATGAGAATAGTGTGCGCTTTAGGGGAGATGCTCTAAAACATACAACAGCTATTTCATGTACCATCTAGATACAACAGATCTCAATAGAAGTTATATTGTAAGTATATAAGTTGTAATATAAAAACTCATGTCATTAAGCATATCAATAAACAGATACTATCACTATCTTAGGTATTTAGATATATTTATAAAATTTCTATGATAATTCTGTGTTTATCAATATCTTAGTTTAGCCATAAAAATGGCATCACAAAAATTCCAGGATAATCAAATTGTTTTACTAATGATAAACGTTTAAGAGATTGTTATGTTGATCAAACATTGTATTAGAGCTACATTTAACTACAAAACTAAATTTGCAATAATAACTTTGTTTAGATTCTATATATTGCCAGGGTAAAAAAAATCAGCTAAATTATATATATTTAACATTTATATCTTCTGATAAAGTCTGTATATATTTGCAAAAGCTCAGTCCTCATAAGGTAATATAGCAATTACTATACAAGTATTATTACAGGAAAATTTTATTGAAATTCTTTCTCTCTCAATTCGCTAACTTTTGGTCACATTATAGTTTGAAATTTAGTAAAAACAGCTCCTCTTGTCATTTCCCTAATCAAGTTACCTATGTTGATGCGTTTGACGCCCACTTCCCCCATGTGGGGCAGTAGTGCCACCTCCTAATGTTTCTCAGCCATTGCAAAAATGTGCTTGGGCTGGCTCAGCTAGCCCTCCAAATTCTTCAGGACACTATGTCCCACCTCAGAACTTAGCCTTACATCTCGTTTAAACTCAGGTGGTGCCACATTGCTCAATGTTCTCCCCTGGAGCAACATGCAATTTGGCCTTCAGGTTGAATATGGTAAGTTGTTCCCTTATTCACATTAAGCTAATATTGAATCAGCCCAGGCTGTTATGCAGCCTACATGCTTCATTGACATCCACCCCTTCAAGGGTATTTTGATCTCAGCTTACCAAGTGAAGCTGTTGCTGTAGTAGCAGCTACCATCCCCCTGGTGTTCCAGGGCACCCCCTCCCAACTACTCATACCCAGTTGCCCATTGATACCACTCTTGTGGTTCAGTTCACAGGCCTCTCTACCCACCTACCACCTGAAAATTTAATTAATGAATTTATCACTGGATTATCAAAATATGGCTACAATCCCATAGTACAATTTGTGGTTCCCAATGGAGCTACCCACCTTGCAGGCCCCCGCACCTTCACAACTATTCATCCAGTATCAACAGAGATAGCCCACTCAATCCCCCTCATACCATTATCCCCTCTGCCCAAGATCATCATTTTGGGCTCATGTGGATGAAGGGCGTACCATCCGCACTACCTGTTTTGAACTGGACCATTTGAAATGGTGCTGCCCCTCCATCTCATAAGCTCCAGCACCTACACCTGACTCTTTGCACAATAATTCCATAGCCAATCCAATTATTTTTTTCAATTGGGGCACTATCCTTCCCCCTTCCCCCAAAGTGGTAGCCACAGCAACCACTGATTTAACCAACCAAAAATTACTTCAATGAATCTTTAATCCCAAACCCACCAATGAGGAGCCATAATGTGCTAAAGTAAGTTCTAAACACTTATCCCAGCCACGCGCCACAGATAACCCATATGCAAATAATCCAATCAAATTCAACCAAAATCTATTGTATTATTTTGTTGAGTTTGATGAATCAGGTGAGCTTATCCCTGAATACAAATGGGCTGAGCCCCCTCCATTTGAAATTTACTCATTACTGTTTATGTGGCCCAATTTCCAAAGCACCACTATTTACCTTGCCCTGATACCACCCCATTCAAAAGTGACCAACAACTAGCTGAAGAGGCAGTTGCCTCCCCTGAATGTCACCCAACTTGTAAAGCTGTTGCAAAATCAGTTTCAGTACTGGATATGGGCCTGCCACCTCCTATCCTACCTAGTACCATACTCCCAAAACATAAAAAAGAATATCTCTGCTACTATCAGATAGAAAATTCAGCAGTTCAAAAAGTTGCAGCAGTTGCAAAGTTTGGCCCAAAGACCCTCATTACCCAAAACAACCTTGCAACCACTGCAACCTTACTTAAAGTATGCCTTGAGGCTGAAAAAGAACTTAAAACCTATATTTCCACACTCCTCATTGCACACATCGAGTTAAAAGCACCTCTTTGTTACCTTGACCCCCATTTTCATGATGCGCCCATGCCAGTACTATCATCTTTGTGCCACTACATGTCACCAACAGATGAGGAAGAAGAGCCTCCTGATCCTCCTTCACCCACTGCCATGGATCTAAAGCAGTTTCTATTTCCAATTTGGTTGGTGTGTGTCAGGCAAACAGCAAGTAAGAATTAGACCAACATGCCATTCTAGGTGCCAGAGAACCCAAACGGCAAAACAGAATGCCAAAGGCACTGCTGCTGGTTTGACGGATATGAAAGTGGAAAGGAGTTTCACCAATAACTGCTGGTGAGCCAGAATCTTGTACAGGCACATAATAGAATACCAGACAAATATGGCCGTTAACCCCAAGGGGTGTGAGAGTGTCTGTGGAAAAGGCTTTTTAATTTTCAACATAAAAAACTAAATTTTGGGTAAGTTTTTTAATAGAAAACTTAAGGAAGAGAATCATCCAACAATTTTCTCAGTGCAATGCGACTAATTAAATAGTGGTCAATTGGAGAGGAAATAAGCTGGAATTTGGTCCCTCAAGTTTGACCTGACCAGCGAATTATTCAGGAATAGGGACAGATAAATTCACTGGGAACCAACATTGAAGGATTTGATGGCAGGCCAAGTCGCTGTCAGTTCAACCTCAAATGCCCAAACTGAGACTTGACTACGTTTACAACAGTTGGCGCGATGGTTTATAGCCCAATGAGCAGTGGGAATCCCTAAGGCCACCCCATGTAGGGCGGTCTCATTTGGTTGGGAACAGGTTCAGGATGCCCAACCTGCCCATGCCCAGTCGCTGGGCCATTCGTTCAGTTATAAATGTTGTGTTGGCCATAATGCCTGATTGGCTGGAAGGGAACTTTGTACTGTTGTTGATAGTGTCCGATGCTGCTACCTGCACGTCAGGGATCATCCCCAACAATTGTGGGAGGGGGTTAATTTTAATGATCGAGGTGTTGACTGAATTGAAACCAACTGCAATTCTGGCCAATGAGTCAATTTCCATTCCTTTTTGACCATGTGGATCCCAATCATCGGACTCATCCTCACTCATTGTCAGACTGATTGACTTCATTTTGCCAATTTTGGCGCAAATTTCCCTGATCAGGCGTACAAGTTTGGGAGAGGTGAATGTGGGCACTGGGGGAGGGATCCAAAGAGGGAGGGCTTTACCCAGCACTTGTCTACCACATGGGCGAGATCGCCCTGGGTGATGAGGGGTACAGCCACCCTCTTAGGAGCCTTTTTGCTCAGAAACGAAAAGAGGGCTCGATCAACACCCAGGGGACGTTCCCTGGACTTAAAGTGTTTCATTTTGGTTTTGTATCAGTTTAGGTGGATCCATCTGCCCTGTTTCAACTTTATTTTATTTTTATTTTTAAGTTATAGCTCATTTGAGAATTGGTAATGTCCATCCCCTGGTTGGCATACCTTGAATAAATTTATAATTTTTTATTTTTTGAGATTCTAAATAGATATTATAAGAAAGAACCTCAGGCAATGGCCACCATTACCCCCACCATCTTAAAATGACCCAGCATATCCCACCAAGTGCCTATATCCTATCGCACCTAACCATTTCTTTTGGGCCTGCACTGACAACGGTTGCACAATTTTCCCCCTCTTCTATGAATTAGATCATATGAAAAAAGCATGTCAGTATAATTTACACCCTGCAAATACAGCCAACTCCAATGAGGCCACAACAACAGCGTTCAAGTGGGGATTTTGGCTGCCTTACCCCCACAGGCTATGAGCTTGAATCATAAGCAAAATCTAGCACATCAAACCCAAGCTGGCCAATGCACACCTATACCAACAAATCATGTACAGGCTTGGACCATTTTTCAATCCAAAAATCCTCTACCCTAAAACTTACCCAACCACAGCCATCTATCACTGAATCAAACCAAGTCAACCACAATCCCTGGGACTTATTGGATGAAGTGACCAAATTTGGTGATATTGTCCCACCTCCAGCTAAACCAAATGATCTAGAACCTTTTATGAACTCAGACTTTGATGCCTAATTCCTGCCCAAACAATATGTCTCCAAACCTGATGCTATCCCATACCAAAGTGACTACCAGCTTGCCAAGGCTGTGGTGGCCTCACCTAAAAATTGCCATATTTGTGAAGCCACGGCAATATCCGTTGATGAATTTTAAAAAGGGGCTGCACCCCCTCGTTCCCCTCCAATTTTCCTCCTACTGCAAAAGGGGAACTCCAACGCCTCTATGAAACTGCCACCATTACTGTCAAATGTGTCATTACTCTGACAGAATTTTTCCCATCCACACATGTCACCAGAGCAAACATTATGAAAGTACCCAACTTCCTGATGCCTGCATCTAATCCAAACACCATGTTGATTAACTCATAGAGTACTTTATCTAGGCCCAAATCATCAAGCTCAACTGCTATCTAACTCACCTCAACCCTCATCCTGCAGATGCCCCAACCCTCTTACTATCAGCATTGATCTGCTTTTAATGCTAATCCTGAGGATGAAGATTTTGATCCACCTGATCCCCCCACCCCATCCGCCATGATGGGATAAGCAGCTTGCCGCTGTGCCACCTGGTAGCTTGTTTTCTCATTTCTTTTGTGTTTTCCTGCCTCATTTAAGGGAGTTGGTTCATGTTTTAATTGGTTTAGTTTTTGGAGTTTCTGTTTTGGTATTGTCAGTCCCCTGGTCATCTTACTATGGTTAAATAAAAATATTATAAGAATGAAGAGCCCAGTTAACCCTTTCAATGATTTATTGCATATATACATCTAAAAATGGGGGTTTATGTTATCTGAAAAATGAATATATGCATCCAAAAAATAAAGGTAACAATACTTTTCTTTCCAATTACTATCAATTTTAGTAATATGATTCAACTCAAACAGCACAATTTGATAATCAATACCAGGTGAGATGAGTATGAGTAATAAAGCAAAGATCTGGGCGAACGCAGTAAAGGGCAGCAGACCCAGACCTGCACCGCCCAAAGGTACTAAGTGCACAGGTACAAACAAAAATCTCAGTAAAAATAAAAAACCAAGGTGGCACCCCCTCAGGTTTCATTAATTTTTTGGTAAAATATTGCAATTATATGGAAGTATCACAATTGCAACCACTGTCATTGGTGGAACATGGGATACAGTTTTCCTGGGCATAAAAACACTGACAATGTGAAAAAAGTTTGGCAAAGCCCAACGTAAATTTCTCCCACATGTGGTGTACTTAACAACCCATACTATCCGCAAAGGTTGGGTAGATCTTGGGTTTGAAACTGTGGAAGAAGTGAATGAAGCAGCGAAGGTCAGAGTAGTACTCGACCTTCCCAATGAACAGCATTTAGTACTGACTAAATGCACCCATTGGACAGAATCTAAAGACATTTTTATAATTTTTGACTACCTTTCGACTATACTGGCGTGCACAGGAGTCAAATGACATCTCTGGGAAGGCTTGGAAGCCTATGGAGAAATCAAGCAATTTGAGATGCAGAGATTCCAGATGATGCTGACCCTTAGCACTGGGAAGGCAATAGCAATAATTTCCCCAAACCAGGATGTAGTAGAGGATATTACAAAATACTTCACATAGCATATTTCACCATTGATGGAAAAAATCCCAGCTGTTCTATGCAACAGTGGAAAGCGCACCCCCATATGCAACCACTGCCAGGCCTTTGGGCACAAGATTCACGCTTGCCCCATAAAAGAAGGCCTGAGAGAAACGGAATTCTGTGAGGAGGAAATGGATGAAGATGACTCAGAGTATGCCAAAATCACGGATATAACACAAGCTTTCAACTGGGGAGAACATGGGCAATATAAAAATAATTGACCCAATTTCCCCAAAGAATAAAAAATGGCCAAACAAGCTCACAAGATGACCATGGCCAAGGCAAAGGCCTCAGCGGAATCATCCATTTTGCCAGAACAGATCCAGGAAGACATGGAATAATTCAAGTCAATGAACCAATCAAATCCCACAGAAAACCAAACACCCAATCTGACTAGATTGAATTTGTAGAACCCAATTTGGAAATGAATGCAGCAAAACTGGGGTTCAGTGCACCCCCAAAGTTTTTTAATTTAACCCAATCGGGAAGGAAAATCAACAATGGAATGCACAAGAAAATAATGCACCCAATAAAAGCACACAAGTGCACCACAATGATAAATTGAAAACAAGCAAAGACAATAGAGGAGCAGAAAACAGCGGTGACAAAAGGGGAAGAATACACCCCAACTCCTACTCATAGCTATGCTCTCTGCAGCAGAGGTGCATTGGAGAGTAATGTGAGCGAGGGAGTAGGGCTGGGGCCCTGATAACTGCTTCTGAGGCGCGTTGGGCATCTCAGTAGAGATAGGGACGCTGAACACAGCGGGAATCAAGGCCTTAACATCCCAGGCCAAGAAGTTGAGTCTCCTATGAAATCCACCTGTGGATATACTGGCGGTGCATGAAACACACTGTCCACAGGGAGAGGAGGAGGCATGGGAAAAAAATGCTCCTCCCAACAAAATTGTTTTGGTTTCAACACTGTGGGGTGATAGTACGCGCAAACCAAAACTTTAAATTTAATAATAAAAATTTGCTTTTGGATAGCTGTGTACTCACCATAACCTTCTCATGGCACACTGAAGTGTACACAATAGCCAGTGTATACACCCCAAACGGTGCACATGACCAAAGAGAATTCCTAACAGCCCTAACACAACTAAATCTACCAGCAAGTACTTTCATCATGGGAGACATGAACTGCTGGATTAGCCTAGATATGGGCCAATGGCCATACACAACAGAGATACCACAAGGGCAAGTGGAACTCCGCATACTAAAGGCCACCATGGGATTATATGATCCACTACCAAAAAGGCTACCCCTGCTACAAAACATGACACGCTCACATGTACACAACGGTACACTTGTCTCTATGTCAAGGATAGACCTAATACTTGCACCAATAATTTTCTGGCACCAAATTCAAAAATTTAAAACTATAAAATCGAATTTTCCAAACATCAGCTTGCCTTGGTGTCTTACAAACTGGCGGAACCAAGCACCCAAGCACCCAGATGGTGCAGAATACACCCAGAAAGTTTATACAACTCAGAATTTCAATCCTGGATGGAGGAAATATCTTCACCTGTGATTTTCAAACACCCTTTTGCTTGGACCCAAAACCACCTGGGAAAACTTCAAAAATCAACAACCTAACAAATTAAACATACATCATCTAGAAGACACAGGGCAGCTTCAGCCATTATCAAGCACACCATGGCAGAAATTGACCATCTAGAAAACAACATACCATGCACAGGATACAGCTCTGGGTGGGGTTGCAAATAGGCGGAGGTTTCTGCTCAGCTAAGCACCCTGATCCGTGAACACCAACACTGAGTTGCAGCTCAATGTAAAGGCAAAAACATAAGAGATGGAGAAACTTTCTCGAGCTACTTTTTCCGCCAATTCCACACTCAGAAAAATATGATAGCTTACACATAAATCCATCGACCAGACAAATCCATAGCGGAAACACTCAAAGAAGTTGTGACTGAAGTGCACAGGTTTTATATGAAATTGTATAATTTCTGAGCCAGTTAAACCAAAAAAATTGAAAAATTCCTTAGAAGCGCACATATTGACACCATGCCTTAAATAACAATTTAATCAACTTAATATCATGTAAGGAATTATGGAAAGTAGTATGCGGTGCACCAAGAGGGAAATGCCCTGGACCTGATTGGATTCCCTATGAATTTTACATAAAATATTTTACTAACATTTCTAACATTCTTCTAGCTTCAATGAATAAGTGTATTATGGAAACATGCCTCCTACCTGGAGGCAAAGAAGCCTACATGGTCACTTTATTCAAAAAGGAGACATATTAGACCTCTCCAACTGGCGCCCAATTTCCCTAACCAACACAGATACAAAAATTTTCACAAAAAATATGGCCAAACGACTAGGAGAAATTGCAACTGACGCGATATCCCCATTACAATATGGATTTGTTCCAAGAAGATCCATATGGGACAACATACACACAGTTGCAAATGTCTGCCAATCTAACACCTCTGGAGCGCTTGTCTTTTTAGACCAACAAAAGGCATATGACAGGGTGAACGGGACCTATCTTAGGGCCTGCCTTCAAAATTCAAGCTCCCAAATAGATTCATAATCTGGGTGATGTTGTTTACAGAGTCTGCTACCATGGCTGTGCGGGGAGCAGGTTTCTTAAACAATCCAATCATCCCACAGAGAGGACTAAAACAGGGAGACCCCTTAAGCCCTCTACTCTACAATTTTAGTTTAGACCTCTTAAACCAGAATACAAACACACTTCTCAAGGGAATCAACGTCAAGAGCCAACCACCAGTCAAAATGATGGCCTTCAATGATAATTGTGTGGTGGGCATATCCAACAATCAGGACGCTTGCAGAATTGATAAAATAATACAAGAGTATTCAGCCATAAGTAACGCATCACTTAACACTGAGAAAACGGAAATTATACTCCAGAGCAATTATCAGACCTAGTGGATGCCATATACACAGGGCCAACAAACTAATACAACATCAAGTTTCTTTACCAGGCATAGGAGGAGAAAATTAGCAACAACCTCACTGAAACTTCCATTCACCACCAAGCCAACAGCTGGTCCTGTTCGTCACTTGGGAGTATGGCTGGAAGCAGGAGGATACACCAATTTCATGATGGAAAATAAACTTCTAGACAAAATAACAAAACGATTGCCTCCTTACATGGACACCAAACAGGTCTAACAGGAAGGGTCACAGTAGCCAACTCTATGATTCTATCAATCATATGGTTCACGACCCATGCGATTGCTTTATCACCATCCTTCTTCAACGCAATTCACGCCCTATTACAAGGATGGCTATGGTCCAACCACAACCCCCCTGTACGCCTTGAAACCCTATTTGGCTCTAGAAGGAATAAAGGAATGTGGCTTACTAATTATGTAGAGCAAGCGACCCATTACTAGGATCATGGATAGCTCAGGTGACTATCCCATATCTTCTAGATACACACTGGGCCATAACAGCAAGATATAACTTCACACGTGCACTCCAATTAAGAAACCCAGATCACCCAAAAACATTAATCAAATATCTGGCAGCCCATCCTACAGCTGCAGGACCACACAGCACTCCTGCACATTTCAAACAAATACTCCTAACCATGAGAAGAGCGACATGGCGGATCCACATAAAATGGCCAAACCAGTCACCAAGGATGCCCAAGGCTAACTCACAGACAGGAAATCAATGACCAAATAGTCACAGACAACATAATGAGTAAAAACCCAAGTACCATAGTCAGGATATATTACCTGGACCATATGGACATACCCTACAACCTGGAGACTCAAAGAAGAGTATGGAGATACACACATCACCCTTTACTCCAACCCAGGATAAGAGCACATGTATGGAGGTATATGAGGAGAGTATACCGCACAGCTGTATGATCAAATGCCACTCACACCTCATGTACAATATGTGGTCAGTATAGAGCCTAGCCCACCGTCTAGAACAATGCCCAACATCAGTGGCTGTATGGAAAGAGGCCATGCGCCTATTCCGCCAAGAAATGGACAACCATTCAGTCTAGCAAGGAACATGTTTGCTATAAACATGGAATCTCCTATCCACCCATCTCTCAGGGTATTAATAGTAGCAATATCACTATGGATGATACATAGAATGGTGCTGGAATTGTTCACAGGAACAGCGCCTACAATCCAAGAAGCCATCCATCGCTTCCACAGCCATATATTGGAACATTTCCAAGCATGGCTGTTTGGACACATGACCCCCCATAACAGAAGGACAATCAACACATGGTTCCCCATATGGTTCCTAAGAGTTGATCCTTTCTTTCACACATGCTGCATCCAAAAATAAGCCAGCATAACCCCCCTTCCCTACCATCCTAAACTTGGTGATCCTGGAGACAACAAGAGGGACCTTGAACCCTCTGGGGTGTCTTTAATTTTCAAATTTTATATAGTTTTCTCAATATATCGGAAGTGCTTGTCCCCTGGTTGACCTTCCCCAAATAAATACAGAAATAAAGGTTACATATCTTTATTCCAAAATTTACTAAATATTTATATTATAAACAAGGCTAAAATAATTGAAAAAGTGTAACTATGGCTAAGAATTTTTTCAAATTTTAAGGGCTAAAGAATAAAGGATTTTTAAGAAGACTTTTCTCTCTCATTGCAATCACTTTTGCATCAAAATTCAATTCAAGTCTGGTAAATAGTTTGATAATCTCACTGAGGAGATTAGTTGGCGCCCATGTTGGGGAGCAGTTGGGTGAGTAAGGTCAAGGGCATAGGTGTTGGCCCCACATCATCCAAATTTTGCAAACGCCCCAGCGAGCCTGGTGGAATAGATAAACTTAATAAAAAACTGATGGTAACCATTTCCCCAGAATTCTAGCTTTGAAAGCGCAGTGCAACCAGTACATCAATATGCCGCACTCCCATCCACTCTTGTCGGTGGAACACAGAGTGCAGGTATTCCTGGATGTTCAGCAGATGGCACTTTGGGAGAAGTTTTGTGGGGATGTACACACTCATTTCCTGAACGCTGTGTATGTTGCACCTCATTCCATGCCATGCAGTTGGCTGGATCTTGGCTTCAAGAGTAAGGAAGAGGCGGATGAAGCTGCAACAGTGCACGTTGTAGTAGACCTCCCAGATGGTCAGCAGGTCATCAAAACTAAGTGCACCCATTGGACAAAATCGAATCAAATTTTCATAACTTTTAACTTTCTGCCCACTACAATCAAATGCACCATACTCAAACAACACCTGAAGGCTAAGCTTGCAATATATGGCGAAATACAATCCTTTGATATGCAGCACTTTACGCTAATGCCAAACCTGTTCACAGGCAAAGCGATTGCAGTCCTAACCCCAGCCAAGGGGTAGCAAAGGATATGACCCAAACACCGCATACCACTTTTGTCAACATTGAGGGGCATGCCACCCAACCTTTCAGGGTCACCGTGGACAGCGCACCTCCCATCTTCACTTTCTGTAGTGCTTTTGTCCACAAGGCCCACACCTGCCTCGCCAAGGAGGGCATTACATATCAGGAGCTTCCCTCAGATTCAATGGGCGGAGGAGAAGCCCACTATGAACTGACCTCCGATACAAAGGCAGCCTTCCCGTGGGGAGTGCAAAGATGCTACATCCTAGTAAAGCCAATATCCCCTCAAGAGCGGAAGAAGGCCAAACAGACCCGCAAGGCGGCAGCCAAGGAGGCAGCCAAGACCACTTCCGCTATCCTGCTCTCCCAGATCCAGGAGGACATTGAGACTTTTGTGTTGGAAGCAGCTTGTGAATCCCTCGACCAATCATATTGGGATGCCCGAGCCAATTGGGCTCCCCAAGCTGAAAACCCACTGGGCGAGTCAGTTTCACCCGACCAATGCTAAGCATCAATTGGGACTAAATCAGTCAACAACTTTCCTGCCAATAATCCACTTCCAAGTGATGGTGCACAACAAATTTACGCACTGCAAAAATCTCATCCTGCAGCGGGGAAAAAGTGAAGGCAAAGACCAACGCGAACCCAACTTCTAAAGCTACTCATTCTGACAATTACACAATAGCATCACATACCTGGAGCGCCAACAAGCGCCGTGAAGAAATTGTGGAGGCTGAAGGGCTCAGATGCCCTTCCCCTTGTACCTAAGGTGCAATGGGGGAGCCTTTACTTTAGGGACATTTAACATCACTGGACTCAAGGCCTCACCGCCCCAGGCTAGGAAACTGAGTTTTTTACAACAAACTTTACCCATGGACATCCTGGCCATTCAGGAAACCCACTGTCTGCGCAGTTCTGAGGAATCATGGAAAACCATGCTCCTCCCTTCCCTCTCCTTCTGATATGAGAACTGTGGGGTGCTAGTTTGAATGAACAAAAATTTTAAATTTATATTGCCAGAATCCTTCCTTAGTGGCTGAGTCCTTGTTGTCACCTTTTTGTGGGATGACAAAATTCATGCTATCATCAACGTTTACGCCCTGACCTGTGCACGAGAACGTCTTGAATTTTTCACATCAGTCAATTCCATTCCGTTGTCCCCTGACCCTTTTGTCATTGGCAACATGAACTGTTGGTTCAGCCCATCCACAGACCGCTGGCCCTCCTCACCTTCACTTCCACAGGAACATGTAGAGCTCCGCGTTCTCAAAGCCACCCTAAGGTTGGTTGATACTTTGCCGCATCATGCTCCACTACCCAAAAGCATTTCACGCCCCCATGTCCACAACGGCCAGTTAAGGTCCATGTCCTGCATCAACCTTATCCTCACGCCGTTGAAATTTTGTACCCAAATTTCCCATTTCACCACAACAATGGCTCCAGAGTTTATCACACCATTTTGTGCTGATCCAATTTCCAATTGGTCTACCTTCAAGGCGAGCACTATCCACCAGGGTCGCCACCTTTCCTCCCGCCACTCACAATCTGCCTCAACGGTTGTTTTGCATGCTCTGGCAGAGTTGGCCCACCTGGAGTCCAATGTCCCAGATGCGGGCTACAGCCCAGCTTGGGGTCACAAGTGGGCGGAAGTAGCCACCCACCTTAACGCTCTAGTGAGACAAAACAAGCATTGTGTTTGTGTTCAGTACAGAGCAAAACACATTTCAGCGGGTGACACATGCTCCGCTTACTTTTTTTGAAAATTCTTTGAACTGCACCAGAGCTTGGCCTGCACACAGGTGCGAAGGCCAGAAAATTCTGTAGCAGATATGCTGGCCAAAGTGGCGAATGAAATACAAAATTATTATCCTGAGTTGTATCGGTCTGAACCAATTCAGCTGGCTGAAATGGCAAATTTTCTTAATAGTGCACACATCCACACCATTTCCCATTTCTCGGAGTTGATGAATTTGATTACTCAGGATGAACTCTGGTCCGCCATCTGTGGTGTACCATAAAGAAATGCCCAGGCCCGGATGGCATTCCTTATGAGTTCTATAAGAAGTATTTCAAGGATTTATCCCCATTGCTGCTTGCCTCTCTTAACTGGAGCCTCTTGGAAATGCGCCTCCTACCAGGAGGACAAGAGGCCTACACCATTACGCTATTCAAAAAAGGGGATATGCTGGACTTGGCCAACTGGCGCTCAATTTCTCTCATCAACACTGATACTAAACTTTTTACTAAAATCATGGCTAACCGTCTAGGGATTGCTGCCTCTGCTCTCATCTCCCCAGAACAATTTGGTTTCATACCCAGAAGGTCAATTTGGGACAACATACACTCCGTAGCCAACGTCTGTCATTTCACAGCCTCTGGTGCACTTGTGTTTTTAGACCAACAGAAGGCCTATGATATAGTTAACTGGGATTACCTCAGGGCCTGCCTCCACCAGTTCCGCCTACCCCTCGCTTCATCAATTGTGTGATGCTGCTTATGGAATCCACCACAATGGCTGTGAATGGCCCTGGCTTTCTCACAGATGTAGTCCGCTCTCAAAGGGGCCTACGCCAAGGGGACCCTCTTAGCCCACTCTTGTATAACTTCAGCCTTGACCCACTTCTTCAAAACATGAATGTCCACCTTACTGGGTTCCATGTGCAAGGCCAAGCCCTGGTCAAGATGTTGGCATTTGCTGATGACTGTGTGGTTGGGGTGTCTAACAATCATGATGCATGTGCGCTTGAAGCTCTTATCCAGGTTTACTCCAGGGTAAGTGTTGGGATTTTTGCCCATATTCCCAGCCTGCTAGATTACCTGGTGTCGCTAGGGGAAAATTTCCTAAGGTGAAGTGAATCAGAAATCGGTTGGCCCAACTTTTGGAGGAACTACGTTCAGGGGATTTTTGGACATTCACCTGGTTGTATCCATTGGGGATCAATCTGGATGAATACCTAAGATCTCATTTGGCGGAGTGGCTGACGAAATAGGGGCATCTGATAGTGATTAACTATCAGGTGTACTGATTGGGATCAGTCAGGTTCCATCACCAAATAATTGGGACTGAATAGTGAGTTGTGAGGCGAGTGATGCCACCTGCAACTAGTGAATTGATTGGTTGGTGAAGTGACCTGCCATAATGGGTAATAAGTCCCATTACCTAAGCAGGTTGCTAGCCAATTATGGTTGGTTCGCTTGGATCGAGAGGAAAATGTTAGGGACACATTTTCCAACTCTTTCCGTTTGAGGTCTCAAGGATGTCCAATGACAGAATCCTATCCAGGATGGGTAAGACCATTGCTGCTGAGATGAGGAAGGGTGATTCAACAGCAACGGCTGCCATTTCATTGAAGAGGTGTCAACTGAGGGTTAGACAGCCGAATTCCCTACTATATAATTCCCTAGGATTTACTATAATATAAAATCATCATTTAATAAAACAATATTATCTACAGTAATATTGTCTTTTCAGTGTATAGTTAGACTATCAGCTTCTATTGTAACGTTCCATCTCAAGGATATTATTGCAGATGACAATAATTGGAAGACTCTCAGAGAGAAGAGTAAAGATCCAAGCGGGGATCTAGAGATGAATGAACCACAATCAGGGATAGCTGCCAACTGTGTGTTGGGCTGAAAGAGACTGTCACCAGGGTATCTTAACGGAGATCAGGTGGACAGGAATATAGGGAACAAATCTCTATGAGTATAACTTACAGAGTATTTAATTGGAAGTACTGGCCAAAGCGTTGGGCCTAATAATAGTTTAAACTCAACTACAGTTAATAGTTTCTATACTATTATAAATTATTACATTCTATACAATGCAACAAAGTGCATGAGGAAATCGAACCTGTGCAGTAAAAAGGTTACTGGGTTGATGATCGATAATTAATCCTTAAGTAAATTTTTACAGTAAGTAATGCTGCACTCAACGCCTCCAAAACTGAAATCATTCTCCTTGGTCAGTGTCAAGCCCGCTGGGCCCCAGCGCCTTGTTTCTGATCTGCCCCATCAGCTAGCACATGTGATGGCTTACCTGACCACCCCACACCACCCCACTTGTGCTCCCCTTTGTGTCAAGCCCCACCGTTAGCCCAGTCTGCCATTTGGGGTGTGGTTGGAGGCACGTAGGTACGCCTCAACGGTGATGGAAAACCATCTTCTGGACAATGTGATGAAACACAGCTTCCCTCAGAGCCCATCAGACTTCCCTTACCATAAGGGTAGTACTAGCCAACTCTATGCTTCTGTTATGGAAATGGCAGAATAAGTTTAGACCGGCCTGCCAGTCAGGATGCGTAAGCACCCAAAAAGTAAGCCAGAATGCCAGAGGCATTACCAACTGAATGACTTGGTATGGAGCTGGGAAGTGGGAAATGACGAAGTGTTGGTGCAGCAACATGGTGAGTATGATCCTGATGACGAACCACAATGAACCCACTCCCAACCCAGGGGGTCTTGCTGCAGGGGGTGGAATCACTGAGATGGTCTCAATAAGATCCTTGACATGTGGTGCCTTCTCTACCAGGGTGGCAAGGAGATGGATTCTATCTTGCAGTTGGTGGACATATGGCCACAAGATTCCCATGTATTGCTGCCAGAAGTTAGCAATCATGGGGTTATAAAGCCAAAGTTATTGGACTCGCTGAACCCAATTGATGACAGAAGGGCCCATAGTGACCAATAGTACTGGTAGAGCCCATCCGGTGTACAGACTGATGGGCCACCAGGGAAATTCCATTAGGGAAGCAGTCAGAATAAAAATAAAACTTTAATTTTTTTAGAAAATTTTTATATAAAGGGAAAAGTGAGAAAATTGGCCAACAATTTTCTCAATGCTATGCAACTGATTAAATAGTGGTCAATTGGGGTAGTGACAAGCCAGGATTGGAACCCTCAATTTTGACCTAACTGGCGAATTGTTTGGGAATGGGCAGGTTTGTTCATAGGGAACCAACATTGCAAAATTTAACTGTTGTGACAGACGGGGTCTCTGAAAGCTGCCACAAAGCAGTTAGGCAAGAGTGCCCAAGTGAGGGCCCACAGGCAGGATATCCCTGCAGTTGAGAGATCCCAAATCTGACTATGCAGAAACCACTTTACCACAAAGGTTTGGACCACAGTTAGGACAATGCTGGCTCTCAGGAGGAGGGCCTGACCCCCTGAGAGGGCGTACAGGGACTGAATGGCCCTGTCAAAGTCTGAACTGCTGTCCATGAGGTGGTTTCTGGGTTTTCTTAATAAAGTGATTTGCAAATGCGCAAAACTAATTTTAGAATTTATTAAGTTTTATTTAAGTTTATAGAAGATGAAACTGCTTTAAACAGTTTTGCCTGCTCAGATTTATACTGAGCTTATTGGGGAAAAGCGGGTCCTGTTCCCACAAAGTCCGCGGGCGTCTTCCCAGCGGTGAGCCCTATTTGAGAATCTAGACCATCGATTTTGGCGTCGAGGCCCATTCTCAAACTTGGGCTGGGTACCCTCAGGGTTGCGGAAACTTTTCCGCATTCATTATTTGGCTTCAAATTGCTCTTGAAGCCTGGGCCATTCCCCTCACCTGTATTCCCCAATATTGGTTCATTGCCTCTTTTGGGAATATTTCATTTGGCGGCATCTGGTTGGCCAGAGCGCTATTTGCAAGGATTTTCATCCTTGTCAATACTCCCAAATGCAATGGATTTGGCCTCCAATTGGTCAGAAACTTGCATCTGAGGGTCCAATCCCTCATCACCGCATTTAGCAATATTGGATTTGGCAGCATCTGGTTGTCCAGAGCACCATTTCTGAGGCTTCACTTCCCTGTCAGCCTTTTGATTCGATATTGCTTCCACCTTTTGAGGCATCTGATTCATCAGATTGCCATTTACAATAATCGGAGCAGTTGAGCCCCTCTCCCCTGGCCCTGACTATCACCCTAGGGAAGATTAGGGCTATGTGGTGGTCAGGTAACGCCTTGACTGTTACATCACCCTCCCCAGATGAGAGCCCCCTCTGGTTCCAGAACTCCTCCACCTTCTGTGGGCAGTTGCTGCAGTCATCAGCTGTCTGCCAGGTGGACTCCTCCACTGGGTATCCTATCCATTTGACTAGGTACCAGCGCTTTCTCCGCGAGATTTTTGACTCCAAGATCTCCTCCACCTCATACTCTGCCTCTCCCAGGTTCCCCAAGTGGACAGTCTCCAGTTTCTCTGGGAGAGGGCCTTCAAACTTCCTAAGTTGTGAGACATGCAGCACTGGGTGCGCCCGCAATCCCTTGGGGAACTCAAGCTTGTACGCCACTTCATTTACCTGGTGGAGGACTTTGAATGGGCCCAGAGCGACTGGTCCAAATTTCCTACAGCTTGCTGGCACTGAGTAGTTCTTCACGTTGATCATCACTAGGTCTCCTTCTTTTAGCTCTGGGGCCTCAGATCAGTGAGTGTCGGCCTTCCTCTTCTGCATATCTATCGCTTTGACTAAGTTTGCATGCAGGGCTTTCAGGTTTTCCTTCATTTCTGGTGCCAAGTCATTGACCGCTGGATTTGGACCTCTGGGGTGAGTTTCCATCATCTTTGGGTGGAACCTGTATTTCGCTATGAATGGCGACATTCCTGTTGACAAATGGGTCAAGTTATTATATGCGAATTGGGCTAGTCTTAGCCAGTCCATCCAGCGTTCCTGTTGTGTAGTCATGTAGCATCTCAGGTACTGCTCGAGGACTTGGTTAACTCATTCCATCTGGCCGTCAGACTATGGGTGGTAAGCTGAGGATCTGCATGGCTTGATCTGAAGATTTTCAAGTAGGTGTTGCCAAAATCAGGCGATGAATTGAGGGCCTCTATCCGATACTATCTCCTCTGGTAGACCGTGGTGGGCGAACACCTCATTAACAAAGATATCTGCCATGCCCTTTGCTGTGATGGTGGAGTTGCAAGGAAAGAATTCCGCGTACTTGGTCATTCTGTCTACCACCACCATCACAGCGTCATATCCCTTTGATTTTGGAAGCCCCATTATGAAGTCCACACTAAGTGAGGACCATGGTATTTCCGCGATCTGGAGGGGCATTAGTTTTCCTAAAGGCTTCTGCCTAACGTGCTTGGATTGGGCACAAGTGACACATTTCTGGATGTACTCCCTTACAGCACTGGGCATCCCCGGCCAGGAGTAACTTTGGGCCAGGAGCTCTATGGTTTTCTCATTTCCAGGGTGTCCCGCCAAGGGGTGGTCATGGAAAGCGCTTATTGCCTCCTCCTGGAGCTTGCGGTTGGGCAGCCATGGGCGCCCTTTGTGGAGAATGAGGCCTTTCCTTTTACAGAAATTCTTATGTTGATCGTTCTCTACCCCTCCTCCAGGTCCTTCCACAGTGTTGTCCCATACTTTGAGCTTCGCTGGGCGGCCTGGAGCTTTTCCCTCAGTTCCTTGGTGGCATTCTGGATGACAGCGAACTCATTTGAGGGCAACATAGTGGCGGTGTTGTATGCATCCAGCTCCTCCCTTGGGAAGGACTTACCTGGGTCCCTGCTCAAGAGATCTGGGATGAGGTTGCTTTCCCCAGGCTTGTACACAATCCTAAAATCATAAGATGCCAGCTCTAGATGCCATCTGGCCTGGCGCTGGTTCATGCACTTTGGGCTCTTGTAAAATTCGAGGGCTCTGTGGTTCATTCTGATAGTAAAGGGATGTCTGGCGTAAAGTAAGTGGTGCTGCCATTCCTCCAAGGCTGATACAATCGCTAAGAGCTCCTTGTCATACACGGGGTAGTTGGTCTCAGCGGGCAGCATTTTCCTGCTAAAGTAGCTTACGGATGGTCTACCCCATCTTCCCTCTTGTAGCAGGACTGCCCCAATTGCAAAGTTGGAGGCGTCAGTCTCCACTATGAAGGGGCGGTTGGCGTCGGGATGGGCTAGTACTGGTGCCTTCATGAGGCCCTCCTTGATGGCTTGAAGGCTGTCTCCTCCTCTTTTCCCCAATGGAACGGACCTGCCCTGTCAGGCGAGTTAGGGGGGCCACCGTCTTGGACAGGTCTTTTGTGAACCTCCTTAGGAAGTTCACCACGCCCAGGAAACTTCTAACGCCCAGTCTATCCTTAGGGGCCGACCACTCCCTTACTTCCTTCAGCTTGTCTGGGCATATGGCTGTTCCCCCTTGGAAGACTACATTCCCTAAGAAAGAGACTGAGTCCTTGTAGAACTCGCATTTTGATGGCTTCAAGCGGAGGTCCGCCTTGTTGAGGGCTTTCAGCACGCTCAGCACATCTCCTTTGTGGTCCTCCTTGGTCCTGGAAAACACAATTATGTCTTCCATGTACGCCACACAACATTTTCCAATCAGGTTTCCTAAGGCGTTGTCTATGGTACGCTGAATACTGCTGGCGTTATTGATGCCAAAAGGCATCACCTTGTACTCAAAGACTCCTAAGTGGCACTTGAAAGCCGTATATTGTTGTTGTTTGGAAATTACCAGAACTTGGTTGAACGCGTCAACCAGGTCCAACTTGGTGAAAACCTGGCTACCTGAGATCATCTGAGAGATGGTCTTCATCAGAGGGATGGGGTAGGGGTTGGACTTGGTGATTGCGTTCAGCCACCGGCAGTCCACACACGGCCAAAGCTCGCCACTTGCTTTTGGGACTAGGAGTATTGGTGACACCACTGGCGAATTGGATGGAACAATCATCCCGCGCTCCAGCATTTCCTTGACATAGACCTCCAGGGCCGCCCTCGCCTTAAGGTTCAAAGGGTATATGGGACAACCCTTGGGGAATTCCGCATCCTTTTTGAACTTGAAGGTGAAAGGGTAATGACCGTTTGGGGGTAGTAGAGGAGCTTGGTTCTTCTTGAACAGGTGAGCATATGCACGAAATTCGTTGGGTATGTCCGCCTCCGTCTCCAACCCTACTACTGCGTTCACCCCAGGCTTCCCTCCGCCAGTGGTGAAGAAATCTAGTGCTGCTGGGGGTTGGTTCTTGGGGTGTACCATGACCAGGCGCTCCTGCAGTTTGAACTGAGGGGAGTACTTGTGCCACCACTCCATGCCCAGGATTATGGTATGAGGCAGATTTTTAATGGCACTGAATGACTCTTGGAAGGTGTGAGGCCCCTGCCGCAGCAGCACCTGGGTCTTGATCTTCCAACTGCTGACCGTTTTTGAGGTGTCTGCCAGCGTCACGGCTCCCTTCCATTCCATTTCCAGCCTCATTTCTTTTGCTAACCCGTGATCTAGGTAATTCTCTTCCGCTCCAGTGTCCACCAGCGCCCACAGCTGATCCTCCCTCTTTCTTCCCCAGAGCTGTAATGAATAGGGGACATAGAGATAAGACGAGGTATTTCCTTTATTGATGGTAGCAACGCACGCAGGAGTAGGGCGGAAGTTGTAGGAGGAACTAGAGTTTCCCTCTCTGTGGTTTCCTGAAGGGTTTACCCCATTGGTGGAGCCAGAGGGCAACCCTGTGTAGACTCCTGCGAGGGGTTGGAGACTGTCTCAGACTCAGCTCAGCGGCCGTGGAACTTTCCTTGTTGTACTCCAGTATGGGCCTTCACTTGCGCTAACGCTAGTTGGCCCTCCACCTGGGTCGCGATTGAAATCTCCTCATCGAGGGTAGCTCCCAGGCGAGTGACAGCCAATGCTGTAAGGATGTCTGGGCGGAGGTTCTGGTGGAACATTCGTGCTATCTGGGTAGGGGTGACCTTGGCAGCCTTGGCCAAAGGGCGGTACACATGGGCGTACTCCATGACTGACATCTTTCCTTGAGTCAGGTTCAGAAGGGCGGACCATGCATCATCTTGGGAGTCATTTGGCGTAGCCGCTCTCTCAACCAGTTGAAGACATTCCTCCAAGGTGGGAGGGAGCATCGTCTGGGTTTCTTGTAGCTCAGTGAACCAATCCGCTAGGTTTCTGGGCAGGGCAGTAACTATCTGGGCGATCTGAAGTGACATGGGGGCCATTCCTCCTGACGCCGTGGTCAGCTGGGCTTGAAGTTTCACACACGAGAAGGTGGTGTGCAAAGTGCTCAACTCTCCTGGGGTGAGGGCCTGTCAGAACTCAGACGCAGACTGCTCGGGTTGAAAGTAGACGTTGGTATGCCCCTTTGAGGGAAGGAAACGGGCAACTTCTCTTAGGAGAAATATAAGAGAGAAGATGACCATCAAACACGTGGTTGGGTGTTCATACCACGCAGGCAGGGAGCGTTCAGATGGCTTGTCCACCATATCCAGGAATAGAGACATCAAGTTAAATGAGTTTCATCTAATGTGACAGATGGGGTCTCTGAAAACTGCCACAAAGCAGTTAGGCAAGAGTGCCCAAGTGAGGGCCCACAGGCAGGATATCCTTGCAGTTGAGAGATCCTGAATCCGACTATGCGGAAACCACTTTACCACAAAGGTTTGGACCACAGTTAGGACAATGCTGGCTCTCAGGAGGAGGGCCTGACCCCCTGAGAGGGCGTACAGGGACTCAATGGCCCTGTCAAAGTCTGAACTGCTGTCCATGAGGTGGTTTCCGGGTTTTCTTAATAAAGTGATTTGCAAATGCGCAAAACTAATTTTAGAATTTATTAAGTTTTATTTAAGTTTATAGAAGATGAAACTGCTTTAAACAGTTTCGCCTGCTCAGATTTATACTGAGCTTATTGGGGAAGAGCGGGTCCTGTTCCCACAAAGTCCGCGGGTGTCTTCCCGGTAGTG
Organism: Massospora cicadina; assembly: GCA_022478985.1. Taxonomy (NCBI): domain Eukaryota; kingdom Fungi; phylum Entomophthoromycota; class Entomophthoromycetes; order Entomophthorales; family Entomophthoraceae; genus Massospora; species Massospora cicadina. Next base: position 55,312 of record JAKSZP010018591.1, on the reverse strand, counting down.
GGCCCTATTTGAGAATCTAGACCCTCAATTTTGGCGTCAAGGCCCATTCTCGAACTTGGGCTGGGTATCCTCAGGGTTGCAGAAACTTTTCTGCATGCATTATTCAGCTTCAAATTGCTCTCAAAGCCTGGGCCATTCCCCTTGCCCATATTCCCCAATACTGGTTCATTGCCTCTTTTGGGAATATTTCATTTGGTGGCATCTGGTTGGCCAGAGCGCCATTCACAAGGATTTTCACCCTTGTCGATACTCCTAAATGCAACAAATTTGGCCTCCGATTGATCAGAAATTCGCGTCTGAGGGTCCAATCCCTCATCGCCGCATTTAGCAATATTGGATTTGGCGGCATCTGGTTGGCCAGAGCGCCATTTCCGAGGCTTCACTTCCCCATCAGCCTTTTGATTCAATATTGCTTCCAATTTTGAGGCATCTGATTTGTCAGATTGCCATTTATGATAATTGGAGCAGTTGAGCCCCTCTCCCCTGGCCCTGACTATCGCCCTAGGGAAGATTAGGGCTATGTGGTGGTCAGGCAACGCCTTGACCATTACAGCTGTGGGCTGAGTCTCTGTCAGTTCATCCTCAAATGTCCGAACTGGGGCTCAGCTATATTTCTGATGGTTAGCATGATGGCGTTTGGCCCAACGAGCAACGGGAATCCCCAAGGCCACCCCACATAGGGATGGGTCCATTTGGTTGGGAATGGGTTCAGGATGCCCAACCTTCCCCATGCTCAGTTGCTGAACTGTCCATTCAGTCAATGGCAGCACATTGGCTGCAACACCCAAATTGCCAACAGAGGGCTTCAAACCCTCATCAATGGCGCCCAATGTTAGTTCTATCAGCTTATTTATCAAATTGGAGCCATTGGGCAATCCAGCCAATACCTCAGTCTTCATGCCTTTCCAGCCATTTGAGATTTGGCCATCATCCAGATTGCCACTCAAATTAGATCTGACTGATTTCAATTCAGCAATCTCATTGCAGATTTTGCTAATTCCATGCAACAGTTCTGCCAAGGTGAGTGTGGGTACCAGGGGTGGGGTCCAAAGTGGGAGAGCTGTTACCCATTGCTCATCTACTACATGAGTGAGATCGCCCTGAGTAATGAGGGGTACTGCCATCCTCTTCAGCATCTTTTTATTTGGGAATGGGAAGATGGCCTGATCAAGAGCCAAGGGACATTCCCGGGACTTACAGCTCCTCTCCAAAGTTTGGTTTAGGGCCCACGCCATCTCTTTCTCCCCAAGTTTCTTCAAATCACTGTATGCCCTTCTATGAGGGTGGCTTTGGTTGGGCCGCCCACTGTCAGTGTGCCTGGATATCATGTTTGGCCCTCACCATAGTGGTGGTATGGGCCTGCTCAACTTTGAGGCCCATGCTGCCAAAATCCTTGGCACTTGGATTGCTGCCATTACCAACCCTGCAATTTCAGACCAGCACTGATTATGTGCAGCCTGCTCCAACTTCTCCCATGCCCTGGGCCTCACTAACCCATCCCACCCAAACTCTCTGTTAAAATATCTGGCTTCCCATCCTTTGGCAGCAGGCCCACATGGGACATCACCCCACTTCAAAAGGATTCTCCTCTCCATGAGGAGCGCTGAGTGGAGGATTCACATTTGTGGGCACACAGCCCAGAGGGGGCGCCCCTCTCCTCAGTTCACCCAGAAGGTACAGGGACTTCCCATTCTGAACGGAGTGATACCCACGAGGCCCCATACCTTGTCCAGGGTGGACTACCAGGATATGATGGACATCCCCTATCCCTTTGATACCCAGAAAGCCATTTGGAAGTATGCCCATCACCCTCTTCTGCAGCCTCATATCCGCTCCCATGTGTGGTGCTGCTTGAGACAGGTATACCATACTACTGAATGCTCTAATACTTTGCACTCATCCTGTATCATGTATGGCCAGTATGGAATGCTGTTTACCACCTGGAAATGTGCCCTCCATCTAAAGTAATATGGCATGAGGTGCAATGTCTACTTTGCCAGGATCAGGCACAGCCCTTCAGTCTGTCTAGGGACATGTTTACTTTATCAATGGCCTCCCCTCTCCCACCCTCCCTTCATGCCTTGGTGATTGCAATCACCATGTGGACTAACCATACAATTTTCTTGGATGCCCTATCAGGCTCCACCCCCACCCTCCAGGAAGCAGTCTGCCAGTTCCAGTTGCACTTGGTGGATCACTTTCAAGCATGGATGTTTGGATACCTCCCACCATGTTGCTGCCAGTTGGTCTCATCCTGGTTCCCAGTTTGGTTCATCAAATCAGACCCCTTCCTACACATGTGCTCAATAGTGGTGCCTGCCCCTATACACGTGACCCCCCTCCCAAAATTGGTATTCCCGCTGGCAACAGGAGACAGCATTAGCTTCTCTGGGATACCCTCCTCTTGCATGAGTTTCATTTTCTATGGTGTCTTATCGAAAGTGTCCATCCCCCCTGGTCAGCCTTCCCCGCAATAAATTTAAAAGAATAAATGATTTTATTGAGAATCAGTGAAAGGGTTAATAACAGCATCTACCTACTTTGTTAGAAAGTCTATTTATATTAATCATACATGAGGTTGTTGTTTTGGGCTGAGGATCCTACTGGCTGGAAGTACCTATAAAGGATGCCAAAAACTGATAGCTTTATCAAGTTAATTTACTTATATGCACTGGTAAGACAGGAGGTGGGAATGTAACTTCAGATTAAGTTTAAACCGTTGAGTACCATATGAATATTTCAGACTTGCTCTTGGGTTAAAAATTTCTTGTAATATATTGGAATATCCAAATCTCCAGTTCAACCTACCTCACAAGAAATTTACTAGAATATATTTAGATAACAAAAACCTGTTTAATAATGGTGATATTTAATTAAAACTAAATTACAAAAACATTAGCTGATCCCAACCTGAAGGAAAATACATCGATATATCAAAACTAAATTCCAATTTAGGTTTGGTCCCTTCTTCACCATTAAAATCTAGAAATATGGACATTTAAATTCATGAGGTTTCGTGCTTTTTAGTTGAACATGTAATCTTAATGAGGTAGCAGATTTCAAGAATAAAAGCGCTAATTACACAATAAAGCATCTGTAGCCTTTACTAACACCCAATTTGTAAATATCGTCCTTTTCTGAAAATAAAAGCTAGAGATAAAGATTGTAGCTTCAAAGTAAGTATCATCTTTAAATTAATTAGTAAAGCAATCTAAATTAATTATTTTTAGAAACAAAGTGAACGATTAAAACTGCAGTTTACCCATTTATAAAAAGATTAACAATACGTTGGAAACTTTATGACTTCTGATATACTGATTCGTATTAAAGCTCTACCAATCACTATCGTCTTTAATTCCTGTAAAGCTAGAGACCACTGTAGTCAAAATGTTCGCTTTAAAATCAAAGCTGAATCCCTTATACAACGCCCCAATTCCATGAGCCGTGTAAGAAGACGCTGGGCGGATCTTAGAATTTAGAGCGGAGGGAAACGCTTCTTCTGTTACAACGCGGTAAGCGCAATCAATGGCGCTAGCATAAGGAATTTTCCTGGTCCGAACCACAGTAACATAAGGCTTTGTAGTTGAAACCTTTGCATTATTTTGGATTTGGAGGCGTTTTCGTATTGTGTCAAGAGGAAGGACCATCAGCAATTGAAGTGTACTTAAGGCAATTTCTAAGGCGCTAAATAGAAGGGGGCTATCAGAAAATGACAGATGAAACCAGCGGTCAATGATGAGCGGGGTACAATGCTGGAAAAAAGGATCAATAATGTGATATAATGCAGAAGGAATTATATCTTTCCCCAAAAAAAGAGCCTCGGCTCCTTCTTCCTGAATAATTGTTTTTGCGGCATGGAAAGGCCCATTATATTTGGCTAAAGACGGTTTAGCTGACTGGGCGACAAGTCTAAAGCATACGTTAGCTTTTCTTTGTTCCAACTCAACTCATCGTTTCACAGCTAAAATTTTCTAATTCAGTTATTCTAAAAGTAGAAGTTCTCAATTTGCCATAAGATGTAGTTAAATAAAATTACCTAGTACGTATAACATCGAGAGGGTTCAAAAGGATTCCGACTGCTAAATGACTGGCCAATAGCGTCATTATGTTAGGGCCCACAGAATCGAGATGAATTAATGGAATAGTATCATCATAAAGATTAAAAGTATCATTTAAAGCTCCCTCGACTGTTGGCTGAAGAAACAGTTGTGCCATATCTTGAAGCCAATAAATAAATTGACCTAGATTCAATAAGTTTATTAGTCCAGCGTATATAATAAAGGGTGCGACATTAAGCGCTAAAAGTACCTTTCCAAAGGGAAAAAATCCCTCATCGGGGTGCTTTATAAGAGTCCTCATTGTATTCCAAATTCCAGAACGAAGAACAGGAAGCTGATGAGGTGGTCTAGTAGCATCGTCGTTGGTAGACTCAGCCACGTAACCATATTGATCCGTCGCAACTACTCTTCCAGGAGCAAAAGTGCTTGAGGTAGCTTGTTCTTTAGGGGTACTTTTCTGGCCAAAATATTCATCTTCTGACTCTTGCGACTGTAAAAAGTTTTAGATACAAATAAAACTTTTCAAAGAAGTAGTAAAAAAACATCCTATCAAAAAATGGCAGCAAATTTTAATAATAGTTAAAACTCTAAAAGTTAAAATCAAAACGTAGAACATTACTTCCTCGTCAGAAAAGTGATCTTCGTTTTTAATAACAGGGCCATTCGAGATTCAATTGGAATATGCTGGATTTGTAGAAGCGTACGCGAAACTTCGAAGGGGCACGAAAGTGCGGTGGTTAGAAATTTAACCAACGCATAAGATGCTAAAGCTTCTGCAGCTGATTTTTGGGGTGATTCGGCATTTGTGAAAGAAAATGGAACTGCCGTTGAACCCTTTTTGAGGCAAATATGGATTTAGAAGGGAGGGATTAGCGACGCTTAAATCTACATATGGCCTATAGATATTGCTTTCAGTATCTGGGCCTTCTGATTTCGACATAGTTAAACTTAAATCTTGTTAAATTTAAACAACTATAGAAAAAGCAAGGCAAAAATTTGTTATTTAAATGGCGATAAGTAATACTTTTCACTTTTAGAATAATAGTGTTAGCGATAAATAAATTTACTTGATGGTGTCGAACGGTTTAACGATTCGCCGATATTTGACAATTCTTCGATTTAACTGTTCGAGAAAAGTTCAACACACTCGTCGCCCAGCGTGATTCAGTTGAGTTTTTCACGGGGCCCAAATGCGACTATTGACAAATTGTCAAATGTCAGAAAGCGAGAAAAAATATCAAAAGAATTATAACCTATTGTCCCAATTGTCCAAATCATCACAAATGTGTTTGGACTATTTTAACGAGCACTATAATACACTTTAATATAAATAATATTTTATCATAAATATAAAATTAATAAAAAGTATAGTATAATATGATTTTTTTATTATTTTTATTTTGTATTTAACCTCTATCCATGCAACTAGGAACTTCTTTTCTGCGCCTTTTTCTTACCTACTCCTTCTGAGCTCCGATGGTATTTTGGGCAGTTTTTACCCTTCAATTTTATTTAAGACGTCATATTTGAATTTGCTATTAGCGATGCTATGCCTAAGAATTGTTCATTAACAAATTTATCACCCAATCACCCAAATGGGTGACGAGGCCTCCACGGAAGCATACCTATCACCCCCAATGTGGGTGACTTGGCAACAATCGTGTAAAACGTTTTGACGTAATTACGTCTTTAAATTTGCTTCCATATTGGGAGGCAATTCAGAAAACTGATGATAAAATCGGGGATACAGTTTGGTGTTGCAACTATATATCTATCATCTACATCCAAAATTTAACTACACCACTCGATAGCTAAAGGATCAAAGAATTCGTTATATATATACTAGCCGATTTACCCGTGCTTCGCTACGGTGTCTATAAAATTAAAGATTTTCAATTTATTAATTTAGATTTTATATTATAGACAAACAAAATCACTCAGCCAAATCTAATTGCTCAATCGAATCAACCAAAATCCACCAACCACTCAGGTAAACCTAACTGAACTTATCAAAACAACCAATAGTTAATCACCCCTTAAACTAAACTGTGTCCGATTAATTTGACCAAAAGCCATCAACCACTCGGCCAAATAAAATAAACCTATCGAATCAAAATAAATAATACCAACCTGCTAACCAAAACATCTCTTTATACTTAAAATCATTGAGCATGTGACATATCTTCCAAACTACTAAATCAACTTCTACTTAACTTGCCAAAAGTATTTTATTAATTAGGTGAAAAAAATTAGGTAGGTTTTTAAAATATATAAACCTAACATCCAGATACCCGTGCTTTGCTACGGTATTTAGTTAATCAAATGATAAGCTCTCATTGTAGCCTATAGGCTGTGCCAGCACTACTCTCAAGCCACTCGGACTAACAGCTCCGCTGTTGCCCTTGTGGATGGTGAACTGATTATCCTAACTACTTAATCTACTTAAACTCTAATACTGATTTTTGTTGAGTTTCAGGTGAGCAATTTGGTGAATTATTAGATAATATTCGCCAATTCTTACCAACTCACCCAAATAGATTGAACCTATCATACTCAATAGTTTCAGATTCGATCTTATTTACCAATTCTCACCCACTCACCCAAATAGTTTAAACTTATTAGACTCATTAGCTTCAGATGAGTAATTTGGTGGATTATTCAATAATATTTGTCAATTCTCACCCACTCGCTCAAATAGATTGAACCTATCAGGCTGATAAATTTGGATTCGATAAGATTTGCCAATTCTCATCCACTCACCCAAATAGCTTGACCCTATCAGACTCGAAGGTTTCAGATGTCAGTCAGTAGATCAGTCAGTCAGTCAGTGAATGTGTTTTAAGTAGATAGATTATAGTATTTTAGTTGTGGTGGTTTAGGAAATCATCTTATAAATAAAGCATTATAAATACATGTTCTCAACACCTACTCCTAGACTATTTATCAATCTCAGATAAACTTGACACAAATATTCTATGAAATATATATATATAATTATTCAGTTGACTTGATTAGTCCAATATTTCAGGTATTAGGTTGGCAGTTTTTACTTATAGTTTTTATTATTTAGTTGATATTATCAGTCAATTATATGGTAAACTTTCAGATAACTAACTATATTACCTCATTTTATTTATTTGGTTGATTTAATTGGTCAATCTATACTAAATTTACTAATCACTATCTACAATAAATCATTTTAGATCTAGCTGATTTAATTGGCCACTCTATACTAAATTTATTGATCACCATCTACAATAAATTATTTTAGAGCTAGTTAATTTAATTGGTCAATTTATACTAAATTTACTGATTGTCATCTATAATAATTTATTTTAAATCTAGTTGATTTAATGGTCAACTTATGCAAAAACAATCCACACCCATAATAATTTAGGCTCATCAGTTATGATCTCATACCTTGAACTTACCCCCCAGCCATAGGACATATCATATCAAAAATCAAAATAATGTAATGTAATGTTGGCCTATACTCATCAAAAAACCAAATCAAAATATAGAGATTGTATATGGTTGGAAAGGGCTTCTCAAGAGCAATCCAGTGATACCCATAAAATACCATATGATAGAGTGAAGCAGTGCTGGGAACATAAAAGAATGAAGGCATCTGAGTGGATCAATGATGGTGCCAGTACATCTGCAGCTGGGGTGGCTGAGACTATGCAAGTAGATGATGTAATCACTTCTATATCAATGTCAGACTGTATAGACATTGATTGTATGCAATCACTGATTATGAGGAAACATTGGGCAGCAGCTAGTGCATGTTTCACTACTACATTTGTCAACAATCCATTTGGATATAAGTGTGATGTGTGTGACCATCTATGGTTTCTGTTCTTAATGAAGCCACCAAAGGAAAAACAATTACCACTGCTTAGTAATACTTTCCCAGAAGAGGCAGTGGCTGACTAAACTGTGCAGTACATATAGAAAATCACTGAACTTGGACAAAGTGCCCACATTGTCACATTCAAACAGATTTGTGTATCCACCTAAGCAACATGGATTGCCCACATTAGATCTAATCAGTGCACATCTAGTATTACTGTGTCATGGAAATGGCAGAAGAAGTTTAGACCAGCCTGCCAGTCAGGATGCATAAGCACCCAAAAAGCAAGCCAGAATGCCAGAGGCATTGCTGACTGAATGTCTTGATATGGAGCCAGGCATTGGGAAACAACAAATTGTTGGTGCAGCACAATAGTGAGTATGATCCCAATGACAAACCACAATGAGCCCACTCCTGACCCAGGGGTCTTGCTGCAGGGGGTTGGATCACAGAGATAGTCTCGATGAGTTCCTTGGCATATGGGGCCATTTCAACTGGGGTGGCAAGGAGACAGATTCTCTCTTGCAATTGGTGGACATAAGGCCACAAGATTCCCATGTATTGCTGCTGGAGGTTTGTGATAGCAGGGTTGAAGAGCCAAAAGTATTGGACTCACTGAATCCAATTGATGACAGAGGGGGCCATAGTGACCAATAGTACTGGTAGAGCCCATCTGGTATATGGACTGATGGGCCACCAGGGAAATGCCATCAGGGATGCGGTCAGAAGAGATAATAAAAAAATGTTTAGTTTTTTGGCAAAATTTTATTGAAAGGAAATGAAGAAAATTGACCAACAATTTTCTCAGTGCTATGCAACTGATTAAATAGTGGTCAATTGGGGTAGTGACAAGCCAGGATTGGAACCCTCAATTTTGACCTAACTGGCGAATTGTTTGGAAATGGGCAGGTTTTTTCCTTGGGAACCAACATTGCAAAATTTGGTGGTGGGCCAAGTCACTGTCAGTTTGACCTCGAATGTCCAAACTGAGGCTCAGCTACATTTCTGATGGTTGGCATGACAGTGTTTAGCCCAACGAGCGATGGGAATCCCCCAAGGCCACCCTACATAGGGGAAGATCCATTTGGTTGGGAATGGGTTTGGGACGCCCAACCCGCCCACACTTGGTCACTGGACCATTCATTCAGTCATTGGTATCACATTGACTGCAATGCCCAAATTGCCAACAGGGGCTTTGAACCCTCATCAATGGCACCCAATGCTATAGCCTGGTCATCAAGGATGATCCCTGATGACTTTGGTAGGAAGGTGCTTTGTTTGGTCAGCATATTGATCAAATTGGAACCATCAGGTGTTCCAGCTGATACCTCAGTCTTCATGCCTTTCCGGCCATTTGAGATTCAGGCATCATCCAGATTGCCACTCAAATTAGATCTGACCAATTTCAATTTGACAATTTTGGCGCAGATTTTGCTAATTCCCTGTAACAGTTCTGCCAAGGTGAGTGTGGGTACTGGGGGTGGGATCTGAAGTGGAAGAGCTGTTACCCATTGCTCATCTACTATGTGAGCGAGATTGCCCTGAGTAACGAGAGGTACCGCCATCCTCTTCAGTGTCTTCTTACTTGGAAATGGGAAGATGACCCAATCAACAGCCAGGGGACGTTCCCTGGGACTTACACACTGCATCTGCCATTCATGCAGATACATTAGTTGTGTTACAATGGCAGCTATGGCATCATTGGACAAGTCATTAATGTACCCATCAATGTGGACACAATGGTGCAACAGCTACCACGTCAATTGAATGATGATCAGGCATTCAATGTCAATATCAAGAAGAACATGATACATAAATCTATGTATCTGAGTAGTGTGGTCAATAATTCAGTGGTAAAAGCTTGGTTACTATTCTTACTTGGTCAACCATTGTATAAGGATTACAAGATCACAGTAAACTGGGATTCGTTTAATGCTAACATAGTAACCAGTTGTGTGGCAGCCAACGCCTCTGGTGACAATCTGATCAAGTATCTACAGTACAACAGCTGTGCACTAAAGTTGGAGGTTCTACTTGAAAAGCAGCACACTATACTGTGGAATGAGGAAAATTGTCTCCACATTGGTCTGGGCCAGCATTCAACAACGCTGAACATTATTTACAACATGTATACTGAAGAACTATCATTCCCTGCAATATACTACAGTACTGGCAGGCCATTCAACTTGGATGTGTGCATTACCCCATTCATGATTGCAACAAGCAAGATAAGAAGTGATTGTTGCGGTGTCACACCCAAGCACATTTTGTACATGGCCATGAAAACTATGCATCTGCATGTCATCAAAGGAATATACAGTATGTTCTAATGAATACAACAGACAGCTAATATCACTTGCAAAATGCTGGATGATTGTACGTTCCTTGATGAGTGTGTAGATAAGAACCTTGCATTTCTCAAATCTTTACCAAATTATTTGCAGGCTTGGATGGATTGCAAAAAAAATCTTTTGCAATGATACGCCAGCTGGGAAAGCCATCCATGTTCCTTACACTGAGTGCCAACAAAATACATTGGCTGAATCTTCTCAAGATAATGCATGAGTTGAGTGATGCATTTACTGATTTAAGTGTAACCAATTCACTAATAGATTTGACTTGATCCATGCGCATTCACTTGGTCAATGAAGATCCCATTACGTGTTGCATCTATTTCAATAAATTGGTAGACTGTGTGATGGCGTTGCTGCAAGCCAAGGGTAAGATGAATCCCTTTGGCAAGTATCATGTTGTGGACTTCTTTCAATGAATTGAATTTCAACACTGTGGCAGTCCACATGCGCACATCCTTTTGTGGCTCAATTGTAATTATCGCAAGCCTGTGTCCAAAAGTATGCCTAATTCCATTCAAATGGTCACTTATTTGTTTTCTGTTAGTTGTTATGACTTTCCAGATGATCAATACAACAATCAAGTTCACCAACATATATTTACTTGTACCAAATGAGGTAAAACAACATGCCGCTTCAATATACCTTACTGGCCAATGAGTGAGACATGAGTGCTACTGCCAATGTCAAAGGACGATGGTCATTTCAGCAGTTTCCAACTAAAAGCAGATAAACTGCGCAAGCTACTAGAGAAAAAACATTATGACACACTTGGCAAGCTCTATATTGACAACAATATAATGAAGGCACAGTACTTGGATATAATCCAATCTACATTACGTCAGCCAACATTGATGTTTAAATGCAACTTCGCAGAGATTTATACCAACACTTTCAATCCATGGATTGCACAAACACTGGGCTCTAATAGTGACTTGCAGTTTATACTTGAAGAGTACAGCTGTGCAGCTTATGTAGTTGAGTACATTAATAAGTCAAATTGAGGCATTAGACATCTACATTGTGAGCTAATGAAGTTACACAATGAATACCTGGAGAAAGAATATTGACAGTTGTTGAAACATTTCAGCTTGAAGTTACTCAACATGGTTGAGATGTCATCACAAGAGGCTGTCTGGTACTTGCTTCACCAAAAAATAAGTATAGCCAGCGTTGACATTGTTTACATTCCTACTGTTTGGCCACAAAAGAGACAGAAGACTCAAAAGCGTAAGGCTAGGATAGACAAAGAATGGTTAGACAAGAACAGCACCGACATCTGGACCAAAACAATGATTCAGCATTATGAGGATAGGCCCGCGGAGTTAGAGTTGATATGCTTGGCTGACTTTGTCACTTGGTATATGGCTTTCTGTAACAAAAAGAGAAAATGTCAAGGTGATGACAATAATGAAGAGTGCAGTGAAGACAACGAGGATGACACAGAGGACATTAATGCACATTCAGTCACATATTGTAAAAGAGACTATTGTAGGGTTATATGCTACAGATCGTACAAGACCAATGATAATGTGAACCACAAACAGGAGATGGTCACGTTATATCTACTGTTTCACTGTGAGGCAGTCAACATAATTGACTGAAATGCATTTATGGAGACTTATGATGCTAGAGAGGCCGAGATCATGGAGAAGTGTAAAAAATACAAATTGAGCATTGATATCAAACATGTGGTTGAGGAACTGCAGCAGATGTGCGAACACTTTGATGATGAAGATCCGTTGGGTGCCCGCAATCAGTGTGAGGAGTTTGTGAAAAGTATAGTTGTTAACTTTTGGCAGATATGAATTATTTCCACTGAATGAGTTGCACAGGTTTTAGCCCACTGAGAAATGGTCAAATGATATGGAGATCATTGGTCCCTCAAATAAATGTAATAAACTGTTATATAAAATATAAGGCAAGCGCCTCAGTTTCAGTATTTTTATTTTATATGATCTACCCCAGACTCTCTCTGCTTGCACTATCTCTTTACTCTTGTTCACCTCATTTTTCTTCTAAAAAACCTTCTTCTTACTTCTCTCTCGCTCACCTTAACCCTCAGTATTCCTCAATGGGTTTGACACATTTTGCTTAGTCAATCTCGATTTTCTATCAATGTAGAATTTGTTGGATCATCGAGGCTTCAACAGAATTTCCTTGATTACTGAATCCTAATTGATTTGATCGATTCACCTCACATTACTATAGCCTATCACTCACCATTGGAGCTGGCTTCGCCTCTAATTTACAATTCACCGGTGTTAACTTTTTGGCAGATATGGCCTATTTCTGCTGAATGAATTGCGCAGGGTTTAGCCCACTGAGCAACGGCCAAATGATATGGAGATCATCGACCTCAATTAAATGTAATAATTTTATCTATAAAAATATGAGGCAATAGCCCCAATGTCACTAGTATTTATTTTAATATAATTTAACTGCAGACCCTCTCTGCGTACATTTTACTTCTTCCTACTCACTTCTTCTTTTTTCCACTAAAAAACCTCTCTCCTTCTCTCTCTTGCTTAACCTTTAACCCTCGGTATTCCTCCACAGATTCGACACATTTTGCTTAGTTATTCTCAATCCGCTATTAATGTAGAATTCATTTGACCCTTGAGGCTTCAACGGAATTTCCTCAAGTACCAAACCCTAATTGATTTGATCAATTCCCCTCGCATTGCTAAAACTGTTACTCGCCCTCAGAGCTCGCTTTGCATCCAATCAACAATTCACTGGAACACTAGCTTATCACCTAGTCATATTGAAATCTCGACAACTGGAACACTATCTTATCGCCCAGTCATATTGAAATCTCAACATTACCCCCCTTGACTAGACAATAAACACCTATTGCTTATAGGGCTGAAGGAACTTTGAATGTACTTGGTTGATTATCTGACCACCTGTAGGTTCCTTAATGGTGTAGGCATCAACCCCAGTCTTCTTGATGATCTCAAATGGTCTGCTCCATATGCTGGCAAGCTTGTTCCTTCTTCCAAACCCATGTTGGTCATGAAACAGGACCAATTCCCCTACCCCAAACTGCAGAAGACTGCTGCATCTACATTGATCAGCTACATGATCCCAAATCTTCTTGGCAAGACTAGTAGAATATACCTCGGTTTGGAGCTTAATCAGCATATTTTTTAAGGTAGACAAATAGCAGTGAGGCTCAACTCCACCGGTATCCTCTACACAGGAGTAAAGCAATGCAGGTAGCGCTGGATGTCATCTATAGAGCAATTGGAATGGACTCTTACCGGTTGCTGAGTGGTAGCTGATATTGTACATGAAAGCAGCAGTGAATAAAAGGGTACTCCAGTCTGATGGCCGCTCATTTACAAGCTTGTGTAAAATATTTACCAAGGTCCCATTGACCCGTTCCACCATACTGTTAGATTCAGGGTGGTAGGGGGTAGTTAATACCCCGCAGATTGCCATGAGCTCATTCAACTTGGCCAATATATGTGATATGAAATTGGTTCCGTTATCCATTAGGATAAATTGCGGGCAACCATGGCAATGTATGATACACTCTAGGATGAACTTAGTGGTAGTAACAGCCCCCAAATACTTGATAGCCCTTGCTTTCACCCATCTGGTCAAATGGTCGATGGCTACTATTATATATTTGGAGCAGTTTGCTCCAGTTGGCAGCAGCCCCACCACATCTAACAAAACTGTATGCCATGAGAACTGAGGCTTGACTAGCTGGTAGGTGGTCTTCCTTTGGAATGGTTTCTCCACTTGGCACTGATGGCAACAACCAACCACCTCAAGCATATTGTAGTGCATACTCTCCCAATAGTAGCAGGGTCGCAAGAGCCCCAGCATCTAATTCAACCCTCCATGACCTACCACTTTATAAGCATCCATAATAATTGCAGGCTGGGCAGAGGGTTTTGAGAAACTTAGCATCGATACCCCCATCCACTTATATAATTCCCCAATGCGCAAGAAGGTATCCTGCCTAAGCCCATCTAACACTTTGATCACTGGCAGCGCTCATCTTGATATTTGCCCACAATCATCTTTTTGTACATTATGTTAGCCACATTACTGTAATGGTGACTGTGGGTAATTGGAAAAAACAAACCGCATTCTGATGCTTTGTCCCAGGTTGATGCATGATCTTAAAGTCATATGCTTGGATCTTCAAAGCCCATCATGCAAGCTGCCCTTCAGGTTCCTGCAATTTCTGTAGCCAGTGCAAGGAGGCGTGATCCATTACCACTTTAAATTTCACCCTGTGGAGGTAGACCCAGAATTGTTTATATGCATAGATTACCGCTAAAAACTCCCACTTGGTCACAGTGTAATTCCATTCAGGTCCAGTTAAGCTGCAGCTGCAATATGCAATGGGGTGCTCCACACCGTCATCATCTTTTTGGGATAACACAGCCCCTACAGCATAAAGTGAAGCATCCATTTGCACAATAAACTCTTATTCAAAATTGGGGTATTGCAAAACAGGTGTGTTATCCAACGCGGTTTGTAATACATCAAAAGCAGTTTGACATTGATCCATCCAGTGAAAGGCAGTGTTTCTCTAAAGTAGCTCAAAGAGTTGAGCCCCAATACAGCTGAAGTTGGAAATGAACCACCAGTAGTAACCAACCATCTCTAAGAACACCTGGATATCCCACTTATTGCTTGGCTGAGTCATTTGGCAGATGGCTTTCACCTTGGTCAGCTGAGGACTAAGCCCTTTGGAGTCTACCACAAAGCTGAGGTATTTCAACTGTTCCTTAAAAAGTGGCACTTTTGGGGCTTAATCTTGATATTAGCATCAGCCAGGAGGAGAAAACTTGCTCCAGGTGTCCAATGTGCTCCGTGAACATCCGCGAAAATATGTTGATATCATCAAGGTAGACAAGAACACAAGACAGCTTTAGATCACCCAAAATAGTGTCCATAGCCCGCTAGAACGTAGTGGGGGCATTTCACAAACACTGTGGCATACATGTAGGCTGGAACAGTCCTTTTGAGGTGATGATTGCGCACTTTTCTTGTTACGCCACTGGCAAATTAATCTGCTAGTACTCTGATATCAAGTCCATAGCAGAAAAATACTTGGCCCCACCTAACCAATCTAAAGCATTGTCAATTCACAGAAGCAGATATAAATCTTTTTTTGTGGTGCTGTTAAGCTTCCGATAATCAATTACTACTTGATTGGAACCATCTTTCTTTTTGACAATCAGCACCAGAGATGCCCAAGGACTCTTTGATGGCTCCAACATTCCCTGTTTCGCCAATGTATCTATTTGTGTAGATACAACTTCTTCTGCCATATTTGAGCATCGGATAGGTCATGACCTGATAGGGGGTGGTCTTCAGTATCCACCTGATGCATGACCCCACAAGTGCAACCCAAGTCATAATCATCAGTTGCAAAGATGCAGTGATACTTCGTGAACAGATCCATCATCCTGTCCTTCTGACCCTCCAATAGATTAGTTAGCGCCTCCCATGGAACCACCGTCATTACACCAAAGGGGGTATGTTGAGGCAAGCCAACATCTTCCCAAGAACCAAAGTCATGTACCTGGTGGACCTCATCAATAGGGATCAGGTGCAAGTAAGCCACCACTTGGTGCCGCTAAACCTTCATCACCTCCTTCTGCAGATTCGCTACCAACACTTTCACTTCCCCCTGCCCTGGTAACATTAACCCATGCGCTACATGAGGTTCAAGCCACGATTGTTGATAGGGCCCCACGACCTCTCTGTACAGACCTCCTGGTATATCAATATTGAGTTCTGTCCCAATTATGACCTGGTGCCCAGAAGGGGTAGTCAAAGCATGCGCGGCTCATAGCGGAATCCCCTGTACTTGTAAATCTGGTTTGGAAGCGTTCAATTCTTCCATTTCATCCGCCAATATTTCACAGGAATCACACCATCACTATAGGCAAGATTAATTTGACCAGAGCGGATGGGGTCATCTGGAACTCCACTGGAAGTAAAATATATGGGGATATGTTGTCCCAGGATACTGATGGTTTCGTCCGCCATATTAACCACAGCTCCAAAGTGTCACATAAATGCAGCACTGATCAACATGTCATAGTGGTCATTAGGCAACACCACCGCTGGAGCTGATGCACTGGCTGACCCAAACATCAAAGTCAATGAGCTATATTCACCTTCTGACACAGTAATCTGTGCCTCTGCAGTCCCATAAACTACTTGGTGGTCCACATCTGGCTTCAGTGGGAGCTTAGCCACAAGCTTGGTGGATATTATATTGACAGGAGTGCCTGTATCAACGATCGCCCAAATTTTGGTATTATGTATGAATATGTAACAATATGTGCATTTCAAATAAGAAGAACCCTTGGTGTTCATTACATAAACATCCAAAGACGTTTAATTATCCAGAAAAGTGAGCATACTGGACCCAACATGAGGATACTCTTGGGCAATCTTTACTACAGGAATCGCCACCTCCACCCCCTTCAAAGCGGCGACATATGCAGAGAATTACCATTGACTGTACCATTCCGCTCAAGGATTTGCCAGGCGTACAGCTTATGCACATTTTGGCAGAACCCCATGTCTGCATTATTGGGGTCTCTTCCCCAACTGGAGGCCAAGAGATGGTAAGGGATCTATTGATATAGTAAATCCTCAGAGTGTGCCCCAGGCCCAACACAAAGTGACTCATGATAACAATCAGGGACAATTATATTTGAATCAGCGGAAGCAGAGCATCCCATCTCTACTCTGCTCGCCCTTTACCCTGTTCATTTGGGACAACGGATACTGCATGGACCTTTGATTTGGCCTGACAACTAACCACATAATGACTTATCTGGCCACACGAAAAACAAGCATTTGGAACTGGCACTTGTCTCTGAATCACCCCTGAAGGTCTAGGTCTACTATTAAACTACGGGTTATTATGGGCCCAAGGATGAGCGGGTTGATCATAATAGGGATGGAAAGGACTCGCCCATGAGTAAAGTGACCGAGGAGAAACCAACAGATTGCCCCCATATTGTTGGGATCCTTCATTTAGCGGATTTTTTAGAGGCAGATACAGGATCCTTTCGCTCCACGTTGGGAGCACTGAAGTTGACAGATAGATGACATAAATGATGGATGATTTGAAGTAACTCTGCATCCTCCAGGAGAGTGTACACCATAGCATTATGCAACTTGCAATGGGGCTTGATAGCCGCCATCATTGCTATGCTCAATTCCTCATTAGATAAGACATTTGCACTTAACAACATATGAGCCTCATTAGTGAACTGCTCTGCAAACTTTATTAAAGACTCATTTTTTGAAATGATATTGTTAAAAGTCTGCTTTGCACTGAGCCATTTTTGCTTTTCCCCCAAACAGGTGAATTACAGTCTCCTTCACCTCTTAGTAAAATACAGTACTATTTTTAAGATAGCATGTAACTTGATTAGAACTTGAAACATCCAACGCGGATAACAACAGTTTAGCTTTCCACCGATTGGAAGCCCCCTCTATGGCGAACTCAAACCACTTGAAAAACCTGTGTATGTTACCATCACGGTTAAATGGGGGCAGCCTGTTACTTCAGATTTCCCCTTCCTTAACAAACTTATTTAATTTATAGTCTGCACAGTCTAACCACTCCGTCGTGCTGCCCAAGAGTTTGGCAAGTTGGTTGGTGTGGTCACCTACCAGGAGCAGTTGGTGGAAGGCATGGTTGAGCTGCTTAGTGATATTCTTATTTGCTTGAAAAAGAACTGTTTGCGCCCAGAGTAAGGTATCCAAAGCAAGCTTCAGCTCCCCATATTGATATAAATTGATACCTAAGGGTAGTACCCCATCAAAGCAAGCTGGTTGCACCATAGGTGCAATAATTTTTAAATTTATTGCAAGGAAGGCCGACCATGGGACGGACACTTCTGAATTTGACCCAAAAAAGACAAAACTTAGTAACAGGGAAGGCACCTCAGAGAAGAGATGCTATCTCTTGTTGCCAGCGGGAACGCCACTATGGGGAGGGGAGGGAACGTGTGAAGGGGCCGTAGCCACAATTGAACACGTGTGGAGGAAAGGGTCTGTTTTGATGAACCAAACTGGGAACCAGGAGGAGACCAGCTGTCGGTGACGCGGTGGGAGGTACCCAAACATCCATGCCTGAAAGTGGTCCACCAAATGAGACCGGAATCTGTGGACAGCATATGGGAGGGTGGGGGTGGAGCCTGTGATGGCGTCCAAGACAATCGTGTGGATAGTCCAAATGGCGATTGCAACCACCAGAGCACGGAGGGAGGGTGGAAGGGGGAGGCCATTGATAAAGCAAACATATCTCTTGACAGACTGAAGGGATGTGTTTGATCCTGTCCCAGCAGACGTTGAACTTCGCGCCATATCAATTTAGAGGTAGGACACTTCTCCAGGCGGTGGAACAGCGTTCCATACTAGCCAAACACAATGCAGGATGAGTGTAAAGCGTTAGAGCGCTCAGCCATATGGTACACACATCTCAGGCAGCGCCACACATGGGAACGGATTTGAGGCTGCAACAGAGGATGGTGTGCATAACTTCCAAATAGTCTTCTGAGTCTCAATGGATTAAGGGATGTCCATCATGTCCAGGTAGTCCACCCTGGATAGGACCTGGGGCCGCGTGGGGATCACGCCATCTTGGATGGGTAGCCCCTGTACCTCTTGTGTGAACTGAGGAGAGGGGCGGCCTCTCTGGGCTGTGTGTCCGCTAATATTGATTCTACACTCAGCACTCCACATGGAGAGGAGGATTCGTTTGTAGTGGGTTTTAGTCCTGTGAGGACCTGTGGCCGATGGGTGTGAAGCCAGGTATTTCATCAGGGAGTGAGGGTTCGATGGATTGTTGAGGCCCAAGGTGCGGGAGAAGTTGGAGCAGGCCGCGCGGGACCAGTGTTGGGAGGGGAGCATAGGGGCGGTGACGGCTGCAATCCAGGTGCCCAGGATCTTGGCAGCATGGGCTTTGAAGTCAAGCAGGCCCATGCCACCATGATGATGAGGGCCAAACATGACCTCTAGCCATACTGGTGGTGGGTGGCCTGACCAAAGCCATCCTTGCAGCAGGGCATACAAGGATTTGAAAAAGCTTGGGGAGAAGGGGATGGCGTGGGCTCCAAACCAGACTTTGGAGAGGAGCATAGAGTTGGTTAAAACAACCCTGCCAGTAAGGGAAGTAGGGTGGGCTCTGAGGGAGGCGATGCGCTTCGTCACGTTGTCTAGAATACAACTCTCCATTACTGCTGATGCATATCCGCCTGCCTCCACCCACACGTCCAGATGGCGGACCGGCCCTATGGTAGGGCGTGGCACGAAGGGGAGCACTAGTGGGGAGGTGTGGGGTGAGCAGGGAGGGAGAGCACGTGTGCGAGCAGATGGGCCGGGCTGGGCACTGGTTGCTGGGGCCCAGCAGGTTTGATACCGACCAAGGAGGATGATTTCAGTTTTGGAAGCGTTCAGTGCAGCATTACTTACCCTGGATACTCCTGAATGAGAGCTTCAAGTGTGAATGCATCTTTATTATTAGACACCCCAACCACACAGTCATCTGCAAATGCCATCATCTTGACTGGGGCTTGGCCTGGCACATGGACTTCAGCGAGTTGGGCATTAACGTTTTGAAGTAGTGGGTCAAGGCTGAAGTTGTATAAGAGTGGGCTAAGGGTGTCCCCTTGTCGCAAGCTCCTTTGAGGGCGGACTACTTCTGTTAGGAAGCCAGGGCCACGTACTGCCATTGTTGCAGATTCTGTGAGCAGCATAACCCAGTTGATGAAGCGAGGGAGTAAGAGGAATTGATGGAGGCAGGCCCTGAGGTATTCTTAGTTTACTCTATCATAGGCCTTCTGTTGGTCCATAGATACAAGTGCCCCAGAGGCTGTGGACTGGCATGCGTTAGCCACAGAGTGCACATTGTCCCAAATCGACCTTCTGGGTATGAACCAAATTGTTCTGGGGAGATGGTGGCAGATGCTACAATCCCTAAACGGTTAGCCATGATTTTAGTTAAAATTTTTTATCCGTGTTAGTTAAAGAAATGGGGCGCCAGTTGGCTAAGTCTAGCTTGTCCCCTTTCTTGAAGAGTGTGACAGTGAAGGCCTCTTGTCCTCCTGGTAGGAGGCGCGTTTCCAAAAGGCTCTGGTTAAGTGAGGCAAGCAGTAGTGGGGATATATATTTGAAGTACTTTTTATAGAATTCATATGGAATGCCATCTGGGCCTGAGCATTTCCAATTTGGTGCACCACGGATGGCTGTCCATAGTTCATTCGGAGTAATCAAATTCATTATTTCTAGGTATTGGGAAATGGTGCAGATGTGGGTTCAGTCAAAAAATTCCGCCACTTTGGCCAGCTGAATTGGATCGGATCAGTATAATTCAGAGTAATACTTTTGTATTTTGATTGCCACTTTGGCTGGCATATCCATGATGGAATCATCTGATCTTTGCACCTGTGTGCAGGCCACGCTCTGGCGTGGTGTGAAATTTTAAATAAATATATTCTGTGCACTTGTCACCCTCTGTAATGCGTTTGGCCCTGTACTGAACACAAACCAAATGTTTGTGTTGCCTTTTGAGCGCGTTGAGGTGGGCGGCTGCCTCCACCCACTTCTGGCCCCATGCAGGGCTGTATCCTGTGGCAGGGATGTTGGACTCCAGGTGTGCCAACTCTGCCAGAGCGCGCGAAATGATGGCCAATGTGGCTCATGAGCGTCGGGAGGAGAGGTGGCGAGAGTGGTGGATGGTATCCACTTTGAAGGATGCCCATGTGGAGATGGGGTCCATGCAAAACAGTGTAACAAACTCTTTTGCCAAAGTTGCTGATTCCACCCATGTGGAAAATCATGGTGACACAAGTTCAGGAGGGCAGATTTACACCAATGTGGGGCCTTAGCCACTGTGACAGGTAGGTGGTAGGTTATCAAGACCAGCCGGTGGTCAGAGAATTCAATTTTTGTTGTTTTGAAGTGAGAAATGTGGTGTTGGAATTTCGCCGGTGTGAGGATAAGGTCAATGCAGTCATGGACCTTAATTGGCCGTTGTGGACGTGGGGTCACATCATGTTTTCAAGCAGTGGGGCATGTCGCAGCAGCGCATTTATTAACCCAAGGGTGGCCTTTAGAACGCGAAGTTCTATGTGACCCTGGGGTGTGTGGGATGAGGAAGGCCAATGGTCCATGGGTGTGTTTAGCCAACAGTTCATGTTGCTGACTATGAAAGGGTCTGGTTGTAACATGAGGGATTTGACTGATGAGAAAAATTCCCAATGTTCTTTTGCACAGGTTGGGGCTTAGATGTTGACAATAGCATGTGCCATGTCAGCCCACGAGAAAGTGACAATGAGGACTCAGCCATTGAGGAAGGATTCCATCAATAAAAATTTGAAAAAATTGTTTTTCTGAACTAGCACCCCACAGTGCTCTGACCAAAAGGATAGGGATGGGAGTAGCATGCTTTTCCAAGCATCCTCAGAACCTCGCAGACAGTGGGACTCCTGGATGGCCAGGATATCCACAGGTAACTTTTTTTTGTAAAAAACTCAGTTTCCTACACAATATGGCGAGGCCTTGAGTCTGGCAATATTCAATGTCCCTAAAGTGAAGGTTTCCCCCATCGCACCTTAGGTGCAAGGGGGTGGGCACCTGGGCCCACTAGCCTCCTCTAGATCCCCATGGGCTTTCACAGCAGCATGGGTGTTTGCAGCAACGCTATCAGTAGTTTTGTAAGTTTTAGCAGAAAGGTTCACGTTGGCTTTTGCCTTCATTTTTTGTTTCCCTGACATCAAACAAATTTTTTGAGGTGCAGATGAGTTTGGTGCACCAACGTTCAGGTCAAAAAAATTTTTTTAGGTAGGTTGGACCCCAAGTCAGTTTTTAACCAGAGCTTAGTTGCAAAGATCAGGTGAAATTGAGTCACCCATTATATCCTCAGATTGGGTGGCCCAATTGGCATGGGCTTCCCAATCTTATTGGTTGAGGGATTCCAGATTTGCTTCCACTGAGAAGGTTTTGATGTCCTCCTGGCGTTGGGAGTGTGGGATAGTGGAGGTGACTTTGGCCGCTTCCTTGGCCGCAGCCCTGCAGGCCTGCTTGGGCTTTTTCTGCTCTTGTGGGGAGATAGGTTTTACCAGTAGGTAGCAGCCTTGTGCTCCCCACGGGAAAGTCTCTTTGGTGCTTGTGGTTGGTTCATAGTGCGCCTCTCCGCTGGCCATGGCCGCCGAGGGGTGCTCTTAGAATGTGATGCCCTCCTTGGTGGGGCATGCATGTGCCTTATGGCTGAACGCATCACAGTGGGTGCGGATGAGGGGCGCGCTGTCCACGGTTACCCAGAAAGGGTGGGTGGTATGCCCTTCAATATTGATATATGTGGAGTGTGGGATCTGGGTTAGGTCCTTTGCAATCTCCTCAGTTGGGGTCAGAACTGCGATGGCTTTGCCGATGCACAGGTGTTGCATCAGCATAAAGCATTGCATCTCAAAAGATTGTATTTTGCCATAAACGGTGAGACCATCTTTCAGGTGTTGCTCCAAAATGGCACGTTTTACCGTAGTAGGCAAAAAGTCAAATGTGAGGAAAATTTGGTTGGATTTTGTCCATCAGGTGCATTTGGTTTTGACGACCTGTTGCCCTTTGGGGAGGTTGATCACTACGCGCACTGCAGCAGCTTTGTCTGCTGCCTCCTTGCTTTTGAAACCGAGGTCAAGCCAATCATGTGACATGGAGTGAGGTGTGACATACACTGCGGTTAGGAAAAAAGTGTGCACATCCCCACAAAATTTTTCCCAGAGCTGTTTGTTGGATGTCCAGAAACACATGGACTCCATATTCCACTGACGAGAGTGGTTGGGAGTGTGGCGTGTTGATGTAATGGTTGCATCGCACTTGCCAAGTGAGGATTTCTGGGGAAATATTGAACGCCAGTTTTTTATTTTTTTCTATTCTGCCAGTTTCTCTGGGACGTTTTCAAATGTTTGAGGCCGCGGGCCTACCACCTGCTCCTCTTACCTTACTTGCCCAACTGCTCCCTGACATGGTCGCAGACTAATCTACTCTGTGAGATTATCAAACTAGAATCAGACTTGAATTGAATAAGTTTAAAAGTGATTGCAACGAGAGAGAAAAGTTAGTGTATGCTTTTAGATCAGCTACTTTGAATAATTTGTTGAGCTCTGGTTGGGCTTCAGTAGTAACATTTTTTTTCTCTGGCTTCAACAAGCTCATCTCTAGTTATTTTAATCCTATTTGATCAAGTCATAAAATAATACTGATGATGCGTATCTGGAGCTGCAGCATGCTCTAGTTATAGTCCTCTTCATAAGCTTCAATAACTTCTTGAGTATGTAAAGGTGCTTTGCAGCTAGGTGAACATTTACAGAATACTTTACTTCAATTGAACTGAGCAATCAAGCAGTGTGATAGGTACAGTCCATGACTAGAATAAGCTGATCGTCAAAAAATGGCATTGATGGGCCCATTTGATCTCACAGATTTTGAAATGTTGCTTTATTTAGAATGTCAAGGAGCCTTTTATATAAATCGTTGTAGTGAGAATAACTTCTTCAAAATTCTTGCTCCTTAAAAAAGAAAGTTTTCTTTTGCTTTTATCTCTTCAGGAGACAACCAATAAAATTAAGCCAATTTTGAGGAAAAATCTCAGTCCAAGATGAGCTTATAAAGCTTGGATATGGCTTGAAAGTGTTCTGGCAGGGAGCACCACTTTTGTTGATCCATGAGCTCTGTGACTGGTGGCAAAACAGCCAGAAAGCCAGATCTTTGTTGCTTAACTAGTTGCTAAAATATTAGGTTTTAACCTTAAAGGTTCAGCGGTCTTTTTTCTTGATATTAAAGAGCTTAACCTACATTTAGGTTCAGTAGTATCAAACAAACTTTTATCATAATTATGAAATTAAGGTAAGAGTTTAAATGGGTGCTTATAAGATGGAATGCCTAGCATTTTATTAGAGCTAGGAAATACAAGAGCTAAGCTTAAGTAGGGAAATCTCCTAAGATATTAGATATTTTTTTATGCAAAATATCCCATGTATGTGAATTTAGATATTTGCCATCATTAATAAAAAAAGATTAATGCTATATAACTGAAAGTTAATGATGATTTCTAGCCTTTTGCCTGAGAAAGTATTGATGGAGAAAATAAAATGTAATAATATGAATCAGTAGATATGCAAAGTTTTTAATTAAGAAACCCAAAGTTGAGTCTTTACCCACACATGTGAAAAGCCCAACGCCTACACTGAGATATGGTGTCAGCATTAGTTAATAAAACTTCTACTTTACAAATGGTAGTATATCTTAAGATGTTGAGCTCAACTTTTGATGCACTTAACTAAAATTTCAAAGCTAGTCTAACTTTCTATAACCAGTCTACAATGAAATTTAATGACCAAAATAAGGAGTTCCTAAATTGAAAATCAATGAGGAATAGACCTGAAGGGCATAGATGACCTGATAGAAAGAAAAGCCATACCTGAAACAAGTGTGGACCTATGGGTCAATGCGCCTCCCAATGCTGGTGAAAAAAGCACAAAAAACAAATGTTTCTAGTTTATCCCCAGGAGAAGAAATCTGGAAAAGAATTGGGAAAATGACCTGCAGCTTAGATGGGGTAAAATCTAGATCTAAAGATAGCCCTGTTTCCATAGATAAACCTTATGAGGCAATAGACATTTTTGACCTGATTGTGGATGACATTACACCTGATATACATATCAGGCCAAAAACCAGATTTCATTGCATATACTAGAGTAAAAGAAAATAATATTTAACCAGAGTAGTTAAAAAGGCCGCTCAACCTTATGCTTATCAGCTTTTTAAAAGGGCTAGACTTACTGAAAATGTAGATGAGCTATTTAATACAAAGCTTAAAAATGTCATATTAATTTCAATCATAACTAACAAGGAATTACTTTCAGATTTTTTTTTGCACTTTTCTTTTATACTTAACACTCGGCAGATGATACTGCAGTTTACTCAGTAAATAATACTACAAACCTCTGAGTGTACCTATGTGATATACTAGTTAACAGAGTAGTATTAAGAGCAATATTTGATAGTGGAGCACCTATCATTGTTCTAACCAAATCAGTGAAAAAATGAAGATTCAACTACTTTTGGAGCACTAAAAAGAATATAGTAGTGCTAGGACTACTACAATAACTTCATGTGGAGCATATAGTGCATCTCCTTTTCAGTTCAAACTTCTTGTGGTTTCAGAGCCAGCCCTACTTTTGACATTTCAAAACTTTGATATTCTCATTGGGACTGAATTTCTAGTATAATATAATGTTAAGTGCGATTTCAAAGGAAACAACTTAACTATTCTAGAGCAAACGATGAATTTAGTGTGTTATCTGAAAGGGGAAGTTCTTCCAATAAGAAACAATGACTTTTTAAATCTTATTTACAATTGTTATTTAATTTCAATAAAATATAATAAAATCTAGTTAGGAGGAAAATACTATAAATGCCAACTCAGAGCAATAAAAACTAGGTAATACCATTAAAGAAAGTTCTCCAGATATCATTCTTTTAGAAACACAACCTTTAGCTAACACTGAATTTTTCTGTAATTATCAGAGAAGCTATACGTGTAAATAAGCCCTATAGTGGAAGTTGAGGGTTGACCATGGGTATCAAATAGAATTCTGATTACAGGCCTCAGAGAAATTTGAGTTCTACTGGAAAATTTGAGTGAAGATCAGATTCAGGCAATGAATAATCAAATTGTTGGATTTGTCCACTTAATCATAATATCTGAAATCTAAAAATTATATAATCTTGGGATGTTATCTGAAATGGGAGTACCAGAAACTCCTACTAAAAATATTCGTGCATTGGTGGATTGTGAGAATCTTGCTGAGTTATTGGAGCATCAACAAGAACTACTCAAGTTGTTAAAAAATTATTTGGTGATACTTGCTCAGGAAGATAACATAGGATATGCAACAAAAAATAATCCATAAAGTCAACACTGGGGAAGCCAAATTGATATAAATGAGGCCATTCTGAAAGTCAAAAGCTGCTGAAGCAGTGATTATATAAAAATCAATTGCTGATCAAATATGGGCTCCTCATATTATCCTCAAATCCATGGGCTAATACAATCCTGTTAGTGAAGAAAAAAGATAAACCCAGTTGAGTGGTGATCATATATAGCTGATTAAAAATTTCCAAGAAGGATTTCTATCCATTGCCTATGATAGATGATGCAATAGATCATCTAGGGGAAGCAAGACTTTCTTGGATATGAACCTGTATTTGGGTATTGGCAGATAAACTCATCAAAAGAAGATCAGGAAAAGTGTGCAATAATATCTGAATATAGACTATAATAGATAACTTGAATGTCTAAAGTTCTTTGTAATGTGCTGGCCACTTTTCATAGTGCAATGACTTTTATCTTAGGCGATTTAAAGTTGTCATGCGTTCTAGTATACTTGGATAATATTCATTTTTTAGTCAGACTTCTACAAATAAACTTGAACATTTAGAAGCGTTTAAACGTCTAATGGCGGCCAATCTAAAAATCAAGCTGATAAATTTACATTTTTTCAAGAAAGAGCATATATCTGGGATTTGTTATAGTCCCAATAGACTGGAACTGCAAAGGCATTAGATATTGACAATCAGACAGTTTTAAATAAAAAAGATTGTTCAGGATGTCCAAGTACTTTTTGGGATGGTTGATTACTACCAAATCTAATAAAACTTTTCAAGTTTTTCTGTACTGCTGTTCCATTTGTTTTTAATTTAACTGAGGTAAGCTGACCAGGGGATGAACATTACCGAATATATATAAACTAAGGAAATAACCAACAAATATAAAATTGGGCATCCCAGGGTACTTAAGTTACCACTGTTGCCAGCGGGACTTCCAGGTATGGGGGGTTGGTGCACTACTCCGAGGGGGTTTCCCTGCTATGGAGCAGGTGTGAAGGAAAGGGTCTGTATGGAGGAACCAGAGTGGGAACCATAATTCTATGAGCGCTTTTTGCCTTAGTCTCATATATCCATAGAGCAGGCTTGGAAGTGCTCCAGTAAGTGGACATAAAATCTGTTAATAACCCTTATGAATGGTTGGGACCATGCCCTTGAACGCATCTAATGCAATTGTGTGGATTGTCCACATTGCAATGGGTAATATTAGGGAGCAAAGGGTAGATGGGATTGGTGACTCAATCTGGAGCGCGAAGATGCTCTTTGATATCAAGAATTTCTGTTCGTTTTGGATCTTAAGCAGGCGTGCAACTTCCCGCCATATAGCTTTGGTCGGGGGGCATGTTTCTAGGCGGTGATGTAGGGATCCCTCCCCTCCACATACTGCACATGTTTTGTGGAGGGAGTTGGAACGGTCCGCCATCCTATAGGTCCTTCTCAGACAGCGCCAGGCGTTTGCTCTTATCCTCAGCTGTAGGAGTGGGTGGTGAGTCATTTTCCACATTGCCTTCTGTGTGGTTAAATCATAGGGAATGTCCAACATATCTAGGTATTCTATCCTAGCTATGCTTGGGGTTGTTGCGAGCATATCTCTCTGGTGGTGGTTTTCTGGGTTTCTTAATTTGAATTGGGGGCTGGGTCGTCCCCTTCCCTGTATAGTACCCATGTTCTCTATGGTCCATCCCATACGGCGGATAGTTTGGAGGATATGTTTGAAATGAGGGGAGATTCCATGCAGACCCATTGCAGTAGGGTGCTTGTCAAGGTATGAAAGTATTCTGGGTGGACTATGTGGGTTGGTTAATTTGAGCGCCTGTGCAAAGTTAGTCCTTGCTGCTCTGTACCAATGTTGTTGCGGGAGGTCTGGAGCAAGGATTTCCTTTATCCAGGTACCTAGGATGTGATTGGCGTGGCTCTCAAAATCTATTAGTCCCATGCCTCCGCTTGAGCGTGGGCCAAATAGTGTTTCCATCCGTATAGGAGAGTGAGAGCCAGGCCACAGCCAGCCATGGATAAGCGCGCGGATTGAGGTTATAAAGGTAGGTGAGAAGGCTATCGCATGGGCCTGGTACCACAGTATTGGGAGGATGAGCGAGTTAGCAACTGTAACTCGTCCTGTTAGTCCTGGGGGTTCTTCCCTTGAGGGAGGCGACGCGTTTGGATACCCGTTGTAACAGGTTACTTTCCATTGTCTCATTAGCATATCCCCCTGATTCTAGCCAAATTCTAAGGTGTCAGACAGGAGTGGTAGTGGGAGGTGTTGCAAAGGGTAAAATGATTGGGTTTTTTCTTCATGTGTTGGTATAAGGTTCTGATGTTGTGGCCCAATTGTTTGTGCATTTTCCTAAGAGGATGATTTGTGTCTTCTTTTTGTTGAGTGATGCATTGCTCACCTTGGAGTATTCCTCTAGAGTGCGTTCCAGCTGTCGGGCATCTTCATTGTTTGCTATACTTGCTACGCAGTCATCTGCAAAGGCCAGTATATTGACTGTTGGTTGTCCTTGTGCGGTTATCCCCATGAGACGTGAGTCAGTTACTCAGAGGAGAGGGTCAAAGCTGAAATTGTATAGCAGTGGGCTGAGGGGATCCCCTTGTTCGAGCCCTCTGTGTGGTTTGATATTGTTTGTTAGGAATCCAGGACCTCATACAGCCATTGCTGCAGATTCTGTCTGGAGCATCGCCCATTTTATGAATCTTGGTGGGAGTTTGAAGGCATGTAGACATTATTTTAGGTATGGCCAGCTAACACGGTCATACGCCTTTTCCTGATCCAAGAAGACCAGGGCACCAGTTGCTTTGGATTGGCAAATGTTTGCAACAGGGTGAATGTTGTTCCAGATTAAACGCCCTGGTATAAACCCAAACTGGTTGGGTGATAGGACTTCAGATGCAATTGCGCCTAATCTAGCTGCTAGAATTTTTGTTAGAATTGTTGTGTCAGTGTTGGAGAGTGCAATTGGGCGCTAGTTGGCCAGATCCAACTTGTCACCCTTTTTATACAAGGTTATAACGTAGGATTCATGGCCTCCTGGTAATAGGCGTGTTTCCAACAAGCTCCGGTTCATAGACGCCAATAGGAGGGGGGCGATTTGTTGAAAATATTTTTTGTAAAGTTTGTAGGGTATCCCATCAGGCCCTGGGCATTTCCTACATGGTACACCGCGAATTGTCTCCCAAAGCTCCTCATGTGTAATAAGGGATAGTATATTGTAATTTGGTGGTGTACTCTGTATCTCGGCAGTTTGTATAAATTCTTTAATTTTTTGTGAATCTGTTGGTGTTTCATGATATAATTCGGTGTAATAGCGGTGTACTTCCGCCTTGACCTCCTCAGGGTCAGTTGCCACGGGTCCATTGGTCTTGCGGACCTGTGTGCATGCAGGCTGGTTTCCAAGGGAGTGGAATTGGCGGAAAAAATATGTTGAACAGGTTTCGCCTTCCTTTATGAACTTACCTTTGTTAAATACTTTAATTCTGTGTTGGTGTTCAAAGATGAAATTATTAAGTTGGGCAGAAATTTCTGCCCATTTGCATCCCCAGTTGGGGCTATAGCCAGATCTTGGAGTATTTATCTCCAGGTGGTCTAGTTCTTCCAAGGTACACTTGATTGTGGCTGTGTCTGCGGTGTACTTATGTGATGCAATATGTTGGGTTTTGTTGATTAAATCCTTTTGAAATTTTCCCATGTTCTGATGGGATCTGAAGTGAATGGGGTTGTGAATTCTGGGTTTGTAGCCTTGATTTCAACCCAGTCAGATATCTTGGGCAATTTTATATTTTCTGGGTGAAGCTTTCTCCAAGGTGACACCTGTGTGTGGGATTGGGTTGGCGCTAACTGCACCATAACTAATTGGTGGTCAGAAAATTGATCTTTTTTGTTATAAATTTGGAGATTCTTGAGCGGTGGGATTGTGGGACGAGGATGTGGTCAATGCAATTCATCAATATGAGCAGTCCTCATGTATGTTGGGCCGCGTCATGTGGGGAAGGAGTGGTGAACTGGGGGTGAGCATCCTGTAAGCCAAAAGATGCCTTCATTGTCGGAATTCAATGTGTCCAGGTGGGTATCCCCTGGGATTAGGCCATCAGTCCATATCGGGGTTATCCTAGCAGTTGAAATCACCTAACATAATGGTATCTGGTGGGAGGGTGAGAGTAGGAATGTTTTTGAAAATTGTTTTCTCTCAGTTGCAGTGCATGGTGCATATACATATGCTATCAAAATTATTTCCTCTTTGCATGTGATTGTTGCTACCAGGACTCAACCATGCAAGTGTGATGACGAATTTGTAATTTTAAATTTTTTGTTGTTTTGGATGATCACCCCACAGTGAGACATCCATACTGATTGTGATGGTGTGACCCTGGTTGACCAGGATTCTTCTTCCCTTGTAGACAGTGGTTTTCTTGGATGGCCAAGGTGTCTACAAGAGGTTTTTGCAGGAATTCCAGATTTTTGGCTTGGGACGTATGAGCCCTGGCTCCTGCGATGTTTAGCATCCCTATTGACACTGAGGTGCCTGAGGCACCCAAGGAGCGGTTGGGAGGGCCCTCTGGCCCTATCCCACCACAGTTCATTTTGGCCATGCTCCGCATCTGTACTCCAACTCTTTCACTGCCATTGTTGGTTCCCATGATCTGACCCAATGATTCAATGGAGTTGCAGTTTTTTGCATTTGCGTTAACTTTTCCTGCTTAGGTCTTATGTTGATTTGATTTGATGCAGATTGTTGATTGGATTTTATATTTTTGAGGTTCAACTTTGGTGAATTGTGCACCACATTTTCACCCAAATTGCGGTTGCATTGTTCCTCAATATGTGCATGACTGATGTCGCTTAGTGACTCAGTCAGGTTACTGTGAAAATTTTGACCTGGGCATATTGTTCTGATTGGTTGGTTCAGTAAATATCCGAAATATCCTCCCAAATTTGTCCAGGGTTAATGGTGGACTCTGCGTGTGCCACTGCTTCAGCCGCTGCTCGCTTGCAGGCTTTTTGTGCCACTTTACGTTGTTTGCTTGTAACTGGGTCCACGATGGAGTATAATCCATCTTCACCCCAGCAGAATGGGTGGTGACCGTCAGTCATTTTGGCAAAGTTTTTATTATCTTCGTCCATTGCTTCCTCACAATAGTCATTTTCCATTAAGCCCTCTTTCACAGGGCATGCGTGTTCCTTGTGGCCCAGTGAGCCACAGTGGTTGCAAATGGGCGGTGCACGTTCCAGTGTAACTCAGAATGTGGCTGACTGGCCCCCATCTTCGAAGTGAAATTCTGCTGTGCGGGGAATTCTGGATAAGTCCTCTTCCACTTCTGGGAAGGGGTTGATTATGGTGATAGCTTTGCCCGTGCACAGGTTGGGCATCAGGCGAAATCGCTGTAATTCAAGTTGCTGAATTTCTCCATAGGCCATGAGACCTTTGCGGAGCTCCTCCTCAATTACCTTACGAGGAAGGTTGGTGGGGAGCGAGTCAAAAGAGATGAACAAAGTTTTCGCTTTGTTCCATCTGGTGCGCGCGGTGTGCACTATTTTTTTGCCCTTGGGGAGGGCAATTTCCACACAGACTTTTGCTGCAGCATTGGCTTCATCGGCTTTTTGAAACCAATATTGATCCAGCCATGGCCCATGTTGTTGGTGGCTACATACACCGCGTGAGGGAAAAGTGAGGGCTTTGCCTCACATGTTAACTCCCACAGGGTCGGTGACTCATCCCCAAGGAAGAGTCTGATCCCATGTTCCACCTTTGATAAGGGTTAGTTGAACTGAATGTACATATATTATGTGTGCTTTACAGTGAATACCATAAACTCAGATAGTGTCTGAGTTTGCAATTTCTTTGCAGATTGGGTTCCTGGTCCCCCTCCAGGGCGTTTTCTGCCCTTAGTTGCACCATTAAGCGCACCACTCGCTGTGACGCTCGCCCATGTTGTATTATTTTTATTGATAAAGTTGACCATCTTTCCTGTGTGTAATTATCCAAATTTGCTGTTCAAATCAAATTGTAGTAACTAAAGTGATTGTTATGAGAAAGAAAAAGCTTCTGCTGTTCCATTTGTTAAAGGAACAAATCAAGGGAGTTTAATGGAAAGAAGAATATTAAAACATGTTCAATAAGCTACGAAATTCTTTGATGGCCAGTATAATTCAAAATATCTCAATTTCAACTTACCTTTCATAACTTTATCCTGATGCATTATTAAAAGCAATTAGTGCCATTTTAGATCAAGCTTATGAATCCAGGAATGAGCATCTTGTGGCCTATGTGAGTCATAAACTATTGCCAGATGAAAGGAACTATACCATGATAGAGCAATAATTCTTTCAGTGATAAATGCATGTAAACAATTTGGAGACTATATCTATAGGATGCACTAAAATGTTGTTACTGACCATTATTCAATATGTTAGATTCATAATATAAAAGAACCAGATGGAATATTGGCCATATGGGCTTTAAAATTTCAAGCCTTTGATTTTAAGATTATTCATAGGGTGGGAACAGTCTATCAGAATGCTGATGGATTATCAAGACAAGTCTGCTATTCATGTTTTGTACCACCAAATAGATGAAATCTTTAAGCGGATAATTGGTAGAAAATAGTTGATGAATCATGAGAAATTCAGAAGGTTGAAAAAGGTTATAGAAAGCATGGATACAAAATTTGAACAACTCTATAAGCATATTAATAGAAAAATTTTATTTTCAGAACCCTTAGAATGTTCAAAAATAATCCAAGCCACCAACAATGTCGTAGGGCATGGTGGCAAGGGAAAAACGTTAGATCTCCTTTTACAGTATTATTACTGGGAATTGTTGAACTATGTGTGTCAGATTACATGCACATTGTGTGGGGTGTCAGCTCCACAAGCTCCTTAGAAAAGTGACCAGGTATTGGTTAGTGCGCCTGGGTTCTTCTGACACATGATATCAGTTAATGTGATGGGGCTGTTGATGTCTGTACTTGAGGAGTAAAGTATCATTGTTGCAATTGCTCATCTGACAAGATGGGTTAAACCCAAAGGCTTAAGTTGAGTAGATGCTATAAATACTATAAAAGCCATCCTGGACCAACTGATATTTTGACATGTATTTTACACTAGTGTTACTTAGTGATAAAAAAACCAATTATACTTCTATGTGATACCCAGATTGAGCAGACTATTGTGAATCAGGGGAGTGGTATCTGTTCCATACAAGCCAGAAACAGATGGGTTGGTAATAAGGGTAAATAGTACCCTTTTCAGAGATGCCAAGAGAATTAATATTAGATAGGACATCCTCTTGGAATCTTACTGGAGCTCAGTAACACATTCATATAATATCACTTATTATACAGACACTTGAAAACGACGTTTGAGCTGGTATATTGAAGAAATGCTGTATCATCACTATTTTGCTCAGCGATATAGAAGCCTTAGGAATGAGTCTTGAACAAATCTCAAACTGAATGGCTAATATTTGATTGATTTTTTTCTCAAGCATTTGATACAACACTAATAGAAGAATTCAAGACAAGAAACAAGATGTCTAGAATTAACCATCTCTTAAGGAATACATTATTGGCGATAGGGTAGCTTATTGTGGCATATAGATATGGTCAAAGAAATAAAGTAGACGCTCTGTGGTCTTTAACTTTCAAAATTATTACCAGATTGGCGAAGGAAGCCTATACAATCAGAACATCTCAAATGTCATATTGTTAATACATTTCTTAGTAAATACTTAAAATAATGGATTTTAAAAAATTTATTTATTGTATATTTTAATATGAAGATAAGATAAATTAATTTGCGGGTGTAATACATTTTATGTTTTTATTCCTTTGTGACCTTGTTGATGAAGTGAATGTACACTTACAACATCTTTGGGGGGATGCAATACTATTGTAGTGAAAATTAGAAAGGTGGCATTGAGTATGGATGCTTCCTAGGACTGAGTAGTGGAAGAACGATGCAGATTGTAGACCATTACATAATGGACAAACAAAGATACAATATGAAGCATCATCCATTTTCAGAGATAAACCTTTTATGAATTGGGTATGGTGTAAATTTTTGGATCCCTGAAAATAATATTCAATGGATTATCTTGTATATCAAAGGGTTTTATTAAAATACTCTTATGCCCACATTATCCAGATGTGACATAAACCTCTGAATCTTCTGTTTTGTGCTGCTTTGGTTGGTGTTGTTTTGGTCTAAACAACCATCCCATTCTTTTTAATTTTCATTCTGTATATTAGACTAAAGTTTATTTCATTGTACCAGTATGCCAAGATTAGCCAGTTGAATTAAGTTACAGTGGATTGCCTCGCCATCGCTGTCTATCCATCAAATTAAGGTACATTGGACTGACTTGCCCACGTGCTCACGCTTTTATATAAATAGCTACTGGGATCATATTATTACCACCCCACTGGCAATTTTCCATGAATCACTTACTATCAAATTACAAGGCTTTATGGAGTCATAAATCATATTTCTTTTAATATTTATCTATTTTCTCCTTTGTTCTACTAGCATAAAACAATCATTAAGGGTTTGTACCCAAAAATACAAGCCAAAGATTTTTCCATTTTCCAGAATAACTATAAAACTGTTTAGTACTCTAACATGATGTTTATTATGATGAGTATGGTAAATTAAGGTGGCTTTTTTCACCTAGCTTGTTAAAAGCTCTTTAATAAAAACCATGCCAATAAATTTTTATTTATTTCTTGCAGGGCAACTGTATTCAAACAGACCCTTTAAATTCTGGTACAAAATTATCACCTGTGTAGTTTTAACCTGATGCCTAAGCGCCAATTACAACAGCTGGATTATGGGCAAGCAACCTTAATGGATGTTATATTTATTTGAGGCAAGCCGACCAGGGGATGGACATTACCCAAACTAAAAATATAAAAAAAACTAACGTAACTACTTGGTTCAAATAAAACGCCCTGATGAGCAGATTGAGTGAAATGCTTTGAAAACTGACTGACCAGGTGGGTAGCGGAAGCCACTTATCCCTCCATGGTGGAAGGGGGGGTGGAAGGCTCGTCTTTGGCAGCCTCTTCAGCAGCCGTTTCTTCCTCCCATAGTAGAGTGCATGTCACGGCCATCAGTAATGGCGTTGGGCATCTGCGTTATGTGGTTTGATATCTCTAATAATTGGGATTTCATGGAAATTGCCAGCTAGGTAAATGGCACTGAGATGTTTACTTAGAGCTTTTTCAGCTTTAATTTGGGCGTCTGGGAGTTGAACTTACGTGGCAATGTTGGTTCAGGTTATTTTTTTGGATTCCATGCTATAGTTGTCACGTTCTGGATAGCATTGTTTGCATTTTTGTAATACTTGTTCACCAATAGTTTGCTTTTTGGAGTTAAATTGCGGGGATAACAGGAGATGGAATTCCTCCTTTGAGTATTGCTACTGATTTAGTGACAGCTTTACGCAGGGGATGACAATCTGGTTCTGCAGCTGCTTCAACTGCAAGCTGGTGATCACTGTGAACCAATTCAGCATTTGGCTGCGGGGTATAAAATTGAGGGGTATTTGGCGTCCCATTCTGCATTAACAAACTGCTCAATTTGCAGAGATGGTTCTTCAATGATCTTACCTGATTCGTAGGTTTTCAGCCAATAATTCTCATGGGTTTTGGTTGAATTGGATTGGGGAATCAGCGTACAGTTGATGTTTGTTCAATTCATTTAAGGAAGTATAGGATCGGACTGGGATCAAAACTGATGCTTGATTGGAGGAATTATTTATGGCATTGGGGTGAGGTGGAGGCTGATTGGTGGCTGCAGGTGAAGCTTCAGCAACAGGCTTTGGGGGTGGAGGAGGTAGGATTATGCCCCATGCTGGAAATTGTGCATGGTGGGCAGCATATTAAAGGTCAGCAGATGAGTTGTCTGATTCACCTGAAGTGGTTGAAAAGTGGCACTTGCGTTTCAAGTGGTCTAACTCAAAACATGACGGACAGATCGTCCGCCCTCCCTTGACGTGGGCCCAAAATGGATGATCAGGTGTCAAGGGAATAATGGTGCATGGTGGAATTGCCACCACAATTTTTATTAAATTCAGGGCTTATTGTGGCATATGCCCGAGGCCCAGCAAGTCGTGTGGCTCCATTTGAGACCACAAATTGTAAGATGAGGTTGGAGCCATAGGCTGCCAAACCGTTATCAGCTCCTGGTGGAGCATTTCAGGGGGAGGTGGGTGGGCAGGCCAGCAAACTGGACCACCAAAGTGGTGTCCTCTGGGAGCTGAGTCTGAGTTTTGGGGAGAGGGGTGCCATGGAATACCAGGGGCACAGTTACTGCAGTGGCAGTCAGCTTTGCAGGTGAAGCTGAGGTTGAAATACCCCTTGTAGAGGCAGAAATCAGTGAAGCCAGCGAGTGTCATCACCGCCTGTGCCATTTTGATAATGACTTGGTCGTGTTATGGGAATAATTTCCCATATTCAACCCTTAGGCCATAGTGCATGTTGCTCCAGGGGAGCACTAGGGGGCAGCGTGGTACCACTTGGGTATGAGCAAGATGGGCATCTAGGTCTTTGGGTGGAACGAAATGG
Source organism: Massospora cicadina (assembly GCA_022478985.1). Taxonomy (NCBI): domain Eukaryota; kingdom Fungi; phylum Entomophthoromycota; class Entomophthoromycetes; order Entomophthorales; family Entomophthoraceae; genus Massospora; species Massospora cicadina. The sequence continues at coordinate 18,542 of JAKSZP010018591.1, read as the reverse complement.
CCTATAAGTTTGGAATGACTGGGTGAACCAGTCCTAGAGCGTTTTCCTGATGGATGGAAAATGGCAGGGGGAGTTTCGCCACTGCCCCACACTGGAGCAACTGGCGGAGAATCCAAGGACATCGGAGTAAAACTACTACAGGCAAATTCGATTTGTTTTATAATTTCATCTAATTTTGCTCAGAAAGTTACGCCAAGCGTAGTACCTTAATAGATGTTGGTGCTATTGATATTTGATAACCATTGTTTAGAGATGTTCTCCAATGAACCATTGGTAAAGTATTAACAGGATTTATCCAATAGTGATGCATAATAATGTCTTGTTGAGGATAATTGCCAACAATATTAGCTAGTGAGTTTAACTGTTGGTTTAGTAATAAACAACTAAATTCCTTATGTAAATGGATCATTTTGTGTCTCCAATAAGGGTTGTTGTTGGAGTTACTGAAGTGTAATTAGAGCCTTTCATGATAGTAACTAGTATGTTAGCCTGGGTATTGCAGCCTACTGTAGGTTGCTAATTGTTCCATTACCTAGGTGTTGTCATTAACTCATAACATTAATCTATAGGGTTGGTTCTAGACGTTGGGACGCGATATATTTGAAAATTAGCCTAAGAAGGACCATTTTTTGGATTTTGCAATTTGCTACACTAGGGCTCTGCTAGTGTGCTAAGTTAAAAATATGGAGACTGGCTGACCCTTGCTGTTTCACCTTCCTTGGCGTACCACCCCCTACAAGTCCACGTTCAACACACCAACCCAGCAGACCAACAGCTCCGCTTTGGCAAATTAACCCCACATGGGTGTGCACCGGTGGTCCTCAGCCCCCTTCACGGGAAGCCTGACCCCTTGCTCCTTCACCCTCGTGGTCAGTTGCTTACCCTCTTGAGTGTGCACTGGAAAGTTCATCCCTCATCATGGGCGGCCTGGCACCCCTGCTACCCACCCTCATGGCTGACTGTCAGTGTAAATCCTGACATTAGTGGAATTCCAGAGGTTACAGAGATTATCCATCAGATCAAGAGGGTATGTGATAAAGTTAGATCGAATAATTGCATATCAAATGAATAATTGTAGTGAAAATGTTTAATTTATCATTTAAATCACCTTAGTTGCAATATTATTGAGTCAGTTAATTGCACCAAAATGAATTTAAAACGAGACTGAGATGATTCCCACTACCTTTAAAAATCATATACAAGTTGCAATTACATAAGCTCCAGAGAAGAATAGTGCACTGTTTTAAATCAATTAATTTTAAATTTATTGTGGGGAAGGCTGACCATGGGACAGACACTTCCAAAATTGACTCGACTGAGACAACACTTAGTAACTGGGAAGGCACCCCAGAGAAGCGATGCTATCTTTTGTTGCTAGAGGGAACGCTACTTATGGGAAGGGGGGAACGCGTGGAGAGGCCGTAGCCACAATTGAACACGTGTGGAGGAAGGGGTCTGATTTGATGAACCAAACTGGGAACCAGGAGGATACCAGCTGTTGGCGGCGTGGTGGGAGGTATCCAAACATCCACACTTGGAAGTGGTCCACCAAATGAGACCGGAATCTTTGGACAGCTTCTGGGAGGGTGGGGGTGGAGCCTGCGATGGCATCTAAGACAATCGTGTGGATGGTCCACATGGCGATTGCAACCACCAGAGCATGGAGGGAGAGTGGGAGGAGGAGGCCATTGATAAAGCAAACATATCTCTTGACAGACTATAGGGATGTGTTTGTTCTTGGTCCAGCAGACGTTGAACTTCGCGCCATATCACTTTTGAGGTAGGACACTTCTCCAGGCGGTGGAACAGCGTTCCATACTGGCCACACATGACACAGGATGAGTGTAAAGCGTTAGAGCGCTCAGTTGTATGATACACCCACCTCAGGCAGCGCCACACATGGGAGTGGACTTGGGGCTGCAGCAGATGATGGTGAGCGTATTTCCAGATGGTTTTTTTGGGTCTCAATGGAGTAGGGGATGTCCATCATGTTCAGGTAGTCCACCCTGGATATGATATGTGGTTTTATGGGGATCACGCCATTTTGGATGGGTAGCCCCTGTACCTCTTGTGTGAACTGAGGAGAGGGGCGGCCTCTTTGGGTTGTATGTCCACTAATACGAATTCTCCACTCAGCGCTCCGCATGGAGAGGAGGATATGTTTGTAGTGGGTTTTGGTGCCATGAGGGCCTGTGGCCGATGGGTTTGAAGCGAGGTATTTCATCAGGGAGTGGGGGTTCGATGGGTTGTTGAGGCCTAAGGCTTGAGAGAAGTTGGAGCAGGCCGCGCGGGACCAGTGTAGGGAGGGGAGTGTAAAAGCGGTGACGGCCGCTATCCAGGTACCCAGGATCTTGGCAGCATGGGCTCTGAAGTCGAGCAGACCCATGCCACCATGGTGATGAGGGCCAAACATGACCTCTAGCTGTACTGGTGGAGGGCGGCCTGACCAAAGCCATCCTTGCAGCAGGGCATATAAGGTTTTGAAGAAGCTTGGTGAGAAGGGGCTGGCGTGGGCTCCGAACCAGACTTTGGAGAGGAGCATAGAGTTGGCTAAAATACCCTGTCAGTAAGGGAAGTAGGGTGGGCTCTGAGAAAGGCGATCCGCTTTGTCACGTTGTCCAGAATACGGCACTCCATTACTGCTGATGTGTATCCGCCTGCCTCCATCCACACGCCCAAAAGGCGTACTGGTCCTATGGAAGGACGTGGTACAAAGGGGAGCACCAGTGGGGCAGTGTGTGTTGAGTTAGTAGGGCGAGAACGTGTGCGAGCAGATGGGTCAAGTTGGGAATTAATTGCTTGGTTCCAGAAGTTCTGAAACTGACCAAGGAGGATGATTTCAGTTTTGGAAGCGTTTAGTGCAGCATTACTTACCCTGGATACTCCTGAATGAGAGCTTCAAGCGCGCGTGCATCTTGATTATTAGACACCCCTACCACACAGTCATCTGCAAATGCCATCATCTTGACTGGGGCTTGGCCTGGCACATGGACCCCAGCGAGTTGGGCATTCACGTTTTGAAGTAGTGGGTCAAGGCTGAAGTTGTATAAGAGTGGGCTGAGGGGGTCCCCTTGTCGCAGGCCCCTTTGAGGGCGGACTACTTCCGTTAGGAAGCCTGGGCCACGCACTGCCATTGTCACAGATTCCGTGAGCAGCATCACCCAGTTTATGAAGCGGGGGGGTAGGCGGAATTGATGGAGGCAGGCCCTTAGGTATTCCCAATTTACTCTATCATAGGCCTTTTGTTGGTCCAAGAATACAAGTGCCCCAGAGGCTGTGGACTGACACACATTAGCCACAGAGTGCACATTATACCAAATCGACCTTCTGGGGATAAAATCGAATTGTTCTGGGAAGATGGTGGCAGAATCTATAATCCCTAAACGGTTAGCCATGATTTTTGTTAAAATTTTAGTATCCATGTTGGTTAAAGAAATGGGGCGCCAGTTAGCTAAGTCTAGCTTATCCCCTTTCTTGAAGAGTGTGATGTTGAAGGCCTCCTTGTCCTCCTGGCAGGAGACGCGTTTCCAAAAGGCTCTGGTTAAGTGAAGCAAGAAGTAGGGGGGATATATTTGAAGTATTTTTTGTAGAATTCATATGGAATGCCATCCGGGCCTGGGCATTTTCAGTTTGGTGCACCACGGATGGCTGTCCATAATTCGTTCAGAGTAATTAAATTATTTCTGGGTATCGAGAAATGGTGCAGATGTGGGCTCAGTCAAGAAATTCCGCCACTTCAGCTGGCTGAATTGGATCAGATCAGTATAAGTTAGAGTAATACTTCTGTGCTTTGATTGCCACTTTGGCTGGCGTATCTGCAATGGAATTGTACAATTTTTGCACCTGTGTAGGCCACGCTCTGGCATGGTGCAAAATTTTTTTAAAAAAAATCTGCGGTGCACTTGTCACCCTTTGTGATGCGTTTGGCCTTGTACTGAACACAAACCCGATGTTTGTGTTGCCTTTCAAGCGCGTTGAGGTGGGCGGCTGCCTCTGCCCACTTCTGGCCCAATGCAGGGCGTATCCTGTGGTGGGGATATTGGACTCCAGGTGTGCCAATTCTGCCAGAGCATGCGAAATGACCGCTGATGTGGCTTGTGAGTGTCTGGAGGAGAGGTGGCGAGAGTGGCGGATGGTATCCTCTTTGAAGGTTGCCCATGTGGATATGGGGTCCACGCAAAATGGTGTTACAAACTCTTTTCCCAAAAGTTGCTGACTCCACCCAAAAAAAATCTTGGCGATGTGAGTTTGGGGGGGCGGAGCTTGCACCATTGTGGGGCCCTAGCCACTGTGGTGGGTAGGTGGTAGGTTACTGAGACCAGTCAGTGGTCGGAGAATGTCATTTTTGTTGTTTTGAAGTGGGAGATGTGGGGTTGGAATTTCGCTGGCGTAAGGATAAGGTCAATGCAGGTCATTGACCTTAATTGGTCGTTGTGGACGTGGGGGCGTGTCATGTTTTCAAGCAGTGGGGCATGCTGCAGCAGCACATCCATTAACCTGAGGGTGGCCTTTAGAACGCGCAGTTCTACGTTACCCTGGGGCGAGGAATGAGGAAGGCCACCGGTCCATTGGTGTATTTAGCCAACAGTTCATGTCACTGACTACAAAAGGGTCTGTGGGCAGCGGGAGGGATTTGACTGATGAGAAAAATTCCTGACGCTCACATGCACCATTTGGGGCATAGATGTTGATGATAGCATGTGCCACATTGGCCCACAAGAAGGTGACTACGAGGACTCAGCCATTTAGGAATGTGTTTGATGATAAAAATTTCAAGAGATTGTTTCTCTGAACTAGCACCCCACAGTGCTCTAACTAAAAGGATAGGGATGGCAGGAGCATGGTCTTCCAAGCCTCCTCGGAACCTCATGGACAGTGGGACTCCTGGATGGCCAGGATATCCATGGGTAAATTTTGTTGTAAAAAACTCAGTTTCCTAGCCCGGGATGGCGAGGCCTTAAGTCCGGCGATATTCAGTGTCCCTAAAGTGAAGGTCTCCCCCATCGCACCTTAGGTGCAAGGGGGACACCTGGGCCCACTAGCCTCCTCTAGATCCCCACGGGCCTTCACAGCAGCGCGGGTGTTTGCAGCAACGCTATCAGTATTTTTGGTGATTCTAGCAGAGAGGTTTACATTAGCTTTTGCCTTCACTTTTTGTTTCCCTGACATTGGAAAATTTTTTTGCAGTGCAGATGCGGGTGATTGCGGTGCATCAACATTCTGGTCAAAGAAATTTTTTTCTGGTAGGGTTTGCCCCAAGTTGGTTTCAACCGGAGCTTGGTTGCAATGATTGGGTGAGATTGAATCCCCCATTGGATCCTCAGATTGGGTGGTCCAATTGGCATGGGCTTCCCCATCTGATTGGATGATGGATTCCTGATTTGCTTCCGCTGCAAAGGTTTTGATATCCTCCTGGCGTTGGGAGTGTGGGATAGCGGTGTTGGCTTTGGCCGCTTCCTTGGCCGCGGCCCTGCGGGCTTGCTTGACCTTCTTCCACTCTTGCAGGGAAATAGGTTTTACCAGTAGGTAGCAGCCTTGTGCTCTCCATGGGAAAGCCTCTTTGGTGCTTGTGGTTGGTTCATAGTGCGCCTCTCCGCTGGCTATGGCCGCCAAGGGGTGCTCTTGGAATGTGATGCCCTCCTTGGTGGGGCATGCATATGCCTTATGGCTGAATGCATCACAGTGGGTGCAGATGGGGGCGCGCTGTCCACGGTCACCCAGAATGGGTGGGTGGTATGCCCTGCGATATCAATAAAAGTGGAGTGCGGGATCTGGTTTAGGTCCTTCGCGATCTCCTCAGTTGGGGTCAGAACTGCAATGGCTTTGCCGGTGCAAAGGTGTGTCATCAGCGTGAAGCGTTGCATTTCAAAAAGATTGTATTTCGTCATATATGGTGAGACCATCTTTCAGGTGTTGTTCCAAAATGTCACGTTTTACCGTAGTAGGCAAAAAGTCAAACGTGAGGAAAATTTGGTTTGATTTTGTCCATCTGGTGCGTTTGGTTTTGATGACCCATTGCCTTTCGGGGAGGTCGACCACTATGCACACCGCTGCAGCCTCATCTGCTGCTTTTTTGCTTTTGAAACCTAGGTCCAGCCAACCGCATGACATGGAGTGAGGTGCAACGTACACCGCGGTTGGGAAAACTTTGTGTACATCTTCACAAAATTTTTCCCATAAGGCCGTTTTTGATGTCCAGATACACAAGGACTCTGAATTCCACCGACGAAAGTGGCTGGGAGTGTGGCGTGTTGATGTACTGGTTGCATCATGCTTGCCACACGAGTATCTCTGAGGAAATTGTGACCACCGATTTCTTAAGATTTTTGTCTATTCCGCCAGATTCTCTGGGGCGTTTTCAAACGTTGGAGGCCGCGGGCCTTCCACCTGCTCCTCTTACCTTGCTTGCCCAACTGCTCCCTGACATGGGCACAGACTAATATCCTCTGTGAGATTATCAAACTAGATTCAGTCTTGAATTGAATAGGCTGCAATAGTGATTGCAACGAGAAAGAAAAGTTGTAAACCCTAATTTTGATAATTATGGGATGGATATATCTGACTATTTCTAACAATAATCTTGTTGGTAGCAAATGTTGACTAGATGGTTGGATAATGGAATAATTAATTCATTGTTAATATAATTATTTGGGGTAAGTACATTGGTAAATGATATTTATGATAAATTGACAACTAAAAAATCGATCACTAAATTTCCCTACCTAATTTTTTTGATTATACAATTAAGGAGTTAAAATGACGTTTGATATCTATTATATTTACTTTCAACAAATAGCCAAAGGGATATGTCATCCCTATCTATTTTCTCAAACAAACTAAGAGTATACCTGAGTGGGGATAAAGCCACTTCTAAAAAAGACTTGACTTTCTAGCTGTCTTCATATAATTATCAATTTCCTTTATTCTTACATCAAATTCAGAGCCTGTGCAGTAAACTTACCAAGAAAGTTTACAGATGTGGAAGGCGCTAATCACCTATTTTATTACTTAGAGTTTGATTTGAGCTTTCAGATGACAGATGGCCTCAGTAAAATTGATATTTTTTATATCCCTACACGGGCTTGGAGGATCATGCATTAAAATTGGATTGATGATAGAATGGATAGGGTGAATAATGAAGCTTTCCCCATACTATCTCCAGGGGTTTTCGCTTAGGAGCCTGACATCTCTGTCAGACAATTACAAGTCCAATATTGTAATGCAGTGTTCAGTTACTATAATAATGACGAAATTGGCCAAAAGATTCTGGCTGATTCTCGGTGGAACCCCTTGAATTGGGGTAACAATTTCTTTAATACTAAATAGGTAAATAGCACAAGTTTGAAAAGTCAGATTGCACCGACTATGTGGCATAATCAGGGGAGTCCATAGGAGGTTCCTCCCTAGTCCCCTTCTAGTTCACTTCAGACACTTAAGCGGAGACCACCCCTTTTATAGTCTTGGCAGGGGTTCCCCAAGGTGCAACTATTTTCTCTCATAGTGATTGGCTAATATATATCAAATTTTACCCCACATGTTTGTCTTGGCTGCGATTGACCCTCCATCAGCTGTTCCTTTGAAGTGAAGTGAGTTTGAAAGCTCTGATAGGTTGAACACCCATATTTCCTAAATAGGCTCAAAGCTCATATTGTATTGATGCCTATCTCAGTCCAATCCCTAAGTTAATTTAATTATTAAGCAGTAATATTGTAACAGGATTCTCTTTTTACGCCCTCACAGCAACTAATAAAATATATAATCCAACCTTTTAGTATTTATTAGCATTATGTTATTCTATAATATAAGTGGTGAATAAATTCCCCTGAGATAGATTGTTGAATTTAGATAAAAAGGACCCAGCATGAATCTTACATGCCTAAAATCCCACAAGTGGTTCTCACTATAGGGACACGTGTACACCACTAAAACGTTAAAAAATGGAGATTGGTAGGGCACATAACCCTCACAATTTCCCAGCTGAAAGTAACCCTAGACTAGCAACTTTGGAACACAAACTAGCCAGTGCTTTGGATCGCCTCAAAAGGCTTTAGCAGCACTCTAATCCAAAACCCCTTTCAGAGATGAGTTCGCACTGTGTGAGGGCAGTATTGCCACCTTCCTTTTCTTTTATGAATCAGCTATGGAAGGAGCAACTGACTAACAAAAAACCTATTACATCCTTTCTTGCTTGAGTCGCCTAGATCAAAAAATAATGATTCGCACCATGATCAACATCAGCATCTGGTTGGAGGTTAAACAAGCGTTTTTTTGACGAATTTGGCTCCAACAAGAGTTTACAACAAAAAACAGATCTTTATATGACTTAATTTGCAAGAGGGTGATTTAATCACCTCTTTTGTTGAGCGGTTCCCTAAAGAAGCTCAACCTCTGCTGCTTGCTAAATTGCTACCTCTTGACGACGCCATTGCTTCCATTATGAGCGGGTTGACGTCTCACCCTTCTAGAGCTCATCATCTTATCTCTGTAAAGTGCCACCTATAGACTATCCATGATATCAAGGAGGCTCAGCCGTAGGTTGCAGATATGTATAACACTAAAGCTACATCAGGTGTTGGGTCAAATCCCAGGTGTTGACCATTGAGAATTATTCCACCGTAGCCTCACCTAAGATGGCTATGATGATCCCTATGGGCCCACTATGCTGGTTACTACTCTGAGCTCAGCACCTGTGGTGCAGCTCAAACCTGATCTTCCTCCGCCCAGAAAACCTGAGGTTTTCAAGCCAGTAAGTCAGAGTACATCCTTGTCAATGGGGACGCGCTTTCACCCTCACTTGTTACCAAAATCATCTTTTATCAAACAATGAGCCTCTACAAGTGGCCCAACTCCTGCTCCTAAGCGTAAACCCCTCTCCTGGGTGACGTTCGCCTCTATTAGTATTGGGTTAAATGACCAGGTCACTAAAGCTAAACTGCCTGTTTCCCCAAGGCTCACAGCCGCTGATCAACATAAAGCTGGTGTAATTAAAACATTCACCTTTATCATCTAGTACTAAAAAAACATTCACATTTATAATGCTATCTCCTCCGGCCTACTCTAACCTAAACCTGTAGCCATGGCATTCCAAACCTGCTACTTTAGAGGTTGAAAATAGAGTCTTGACAAATACAGCACCTCCTCCAAAAATGTTAGGGTTGAGGAGCGGCCTCAGGGCCTCTCTTGCAACGAGGATTGCCCTGAACCTACCCCCAGTCCTCTGGACCCTCTGATGTGCATTAAAAACCCCTCCAATGATAAATCTGAAAGGGGTTGTGAAGATGCCGTTTATTATGTTCTAGGAGCCTCAGGTGAAGTGGTGGTACCTGACAGGTTGATCCCAGAAAGAGTGGATATGGCTAGGATACTTCGCAGAACATATCTTTATCAGGTGCTGAGAGGCCTGGAGGTTATTGATACTGCCAGTGACGCTGACCAGCTCATTGCCACAATGATCTGATCCAATCAGAGTGTGTATATGCTGAAATTTATCCGGGATAAATTCCATAAAACTTCTGAACGCCTTGCTAATACTCTCCAGCAGAAGAAGCTCCTCGCTCTTACCCCCTACTTGGGGGGAACCCTAACCAATGTGGAAGTTGTTGTCAACAAAGTACAATTCGTTAATATCCTTTACAATGATCTCCCATAAACATTGTATCATCGAAGCTTATAGAAATTGAGCTAGCCCCTACCTCAACTATACTCAGGAGTTTAGCACTGCTGGTCCAACCAACACTCGCTTTTGGGGCCTAATCATCTTTACCCATCCAATTTTTGAAACTCCTCCTCTTGGCCCCCGTGGTGGCCTTAGACAACAATACCTATGACATGCTCATTGGTACCCAAATTATACTTAAGTATGACGGGATTATCAATCTGAAGAAGGGCTGTCTCTCCCTGCTTAACTACAAGGTTCCCCTGATTTTGGACCACAATAAAATTAATAAAAAGGAATATGTTTGTACGGTTTAGTATCCTTTCTCCGCCTTATCCTTATGCTATATGACGGTGAGGTGGAATACCAAGATGCTGCCTGAACCAGTGGACGCTCTTAAGGGAATTTCGTTTTATTCAGCTGAAGAGGTGTTAATCAAAGCGGGTGAACATAAGGTGATTGACATCAAGATCTTTCTGCAAATCCCCCACAACTGCCTGCTGCACATAACTAGCATCGATGGACTCAGTCCCTTAGAACTTTGAGTATTACCAAGCATCTTAGACCCAGCATACCAACATCCTATCAGTATTCTATTGGGGAATCTCACCAGTAAGGACATGGCTGTAAAGAAACAAAAGGAGATTGGGGAAGTTCTGCTGATCCCAGTTAAGGAAATTAACCAGGTCCACTGCATTGGGTCTATGTCAGACATAGGCTTTCATGCTGAAAAATTATTATGTACATTGCTCAGCGTTCATATCTTCGATGATCTAACCCCTGAAGAGCTTAATCAAGTAAATAGTTTATTAAAATCCTACAGCGACATATTTTCTAAAGCTGAGACTGACTATGGTCATATGAAGGGTTAGAGTCATAACATTGATGTTGGAGATGCTAGTCCCATCCAATCGAAACCTTATCATAAATCAAAAGTTGAGAAGCAACAGATGAGGACGGAGCTCAAGCAGCTATTAGACGCTTGATTACTGATACCTTCACAAAGCCCCTGGTCGTCCCCTCTTCTACTTATAAAAAAGAAAAATGGCAGTCACTGGTTGTGATGGACTACCGCAGGCTAAACATCCTCGCAAAGAAGGATAGCTATCCCATCCCTCACAATGACGATGCTCTAGCACAGCTCTCTAGGACTAAGTTCTTCTTGGCCATGGACCTAGCCAGTGGCTGTTGGCAGATGGACCTCTCTTCCCAAGATCAGGAGAAATGCGCTTTGATTTAGCAGCAAAGGCCTATTTCAGCCAATCCAACTAACTCAGGGGTTGTGCAACGCTCCTGAAACTTTCCAGTGAGCCATGGATAACATATTGCAGGACTCCAAGTTAAGTTGCATCATCGTCTATCTTGATGATATTACTGTGTTTTCTAAGACCTTTAATGATAATCTTGATCACCTGAAATAGGTCTTTTAGCGCTTACTTCACTCCAACCTTAAATTAAGGCCCTCCAAGTGCACTTTATAAAAAAGTTAGGTTTTCTTGGACATGTCATCTTACAGGACAGGATTCAACTCCTCCAAGACAAGGTTGAGGCTATATTTAAAATGCCTGCTCCCAAAACGCTGTGCAATATCCAGGTATCTTGAGTATGATGGGGTATATCCACCAAACTATACCTAAGGTCTCCCAGCTGAGTGAGCCTCTTGTATGACTATTGGGTAAGAACGTCCATGTTCATTGGGGGAGCTTAGTAAAAGGCCGCCTTTGAGATGCTAAAGCAGTTCTTGCAAAAGTTCCCTATCCTGCGCCACCCTTATAATGGTAAACCTTTCCTTCTGTTTGCCAATGCATCTGACTACGCTGTTGGAGCCATTCTGGCTCAATTGGATGATAATGGGGTGGATCATCCTGTCTCCTATTTCACAAGACGTTATCCATGGCTGAAAGCAATTACAGTGTCACCAAAAAGGAGTGCCCTGTTGTCCCAATGGCTGTAAAATATCATCGTCCTTATTTTATATGAAACTTCCTTCACTGTGGTCACTGACCACTCTTCCTTAGAGTGGTTACAAAATATAAAAAATCACACTGGGAGGTTGCTTTCTGGGCCTTAAAGCCCCAACACTATGTTATGAAGATTGAGCACCAAGATGGAACCTACCATATGAACGTTGATGGTTTGACTCGTCTGACTAACCTTCACCTGGATAATAGTGAAGCAGAGAGAATGCATGACCTCCTTATGACCCCTGAAGTTTGGGAAGACAAGTATGAACAATCTGGAAAATGATAGCCTGACACTCCTGAAACACCAATGTGGAAAGTGGAAAGTTGTACAAGAAAGTAGGGGTAAATTGTTGCCTTATCTTTGACTTTTTGAGCGAGTTCCCATAATCATGGATGACCATATTATGCTGGGGCACAGTGGAGTGCGTAAACATATGAGTGGGTGAAAAAACGGTACTACTGGGAGGGAATCATGGAGTCTATCATCAAAGTTCTGGATGCCTATCTAATATGTAAGAAGCAATCCAGCTACAAACCCAAGTATCAAATCCCACCAAGCCTCAACAACCTTTTTCATACAATAAGCTTAAACTTGGTGGGTCCACTACCTCATACTACCATTGAAAACCACTATATCCTGGTAGTCATTAATCACTTTACAAAATGGGTTGAAGCGGTTACTCTTCCTTTTACAGACCGCCAAATCTACTGTCAGAGTCCTCCATCAACATATTTTCACCAAGCATGGCTGTCACCAGGTCTTACTGTGTGACAATGAGAAGAATTTCTCCTCACGGTTGATAAAGCTTTAGGCTACTTCCATGAGACGCTTCAACTTTTCTTGGCCCCTTACAACCCCTCTACAAATGGTACTGTGGAAAGAGCAAATGGAACCCTGGTTTTCATATTACAAAAAGATAACCAGATCAGATCCCCTATACTGGGATCAATTATTACCTAGTGCCCTCATGGCCTACCGTATCAGCTACCATCTAATCCTTAAATATCTCCCTTCTGCATATTATATAGTCAGGAACCAGAAGTATCAGCCCTGCTAGCAAAGGATGACTTCTCTGGTAGGAAGGATAATCCTGAAAAATCCCTGAAAAGATTTTCACAACGCATCATTTACCTGCAGTATGATGCCATGAATAACCTAGCTAAAACGGTTACAAAAGAAATGGTAGCTGCAAATGAGCATAGAAAGCCCCTCCATTCTTTTCAAGTGTCGGACTTAGTGTTTTATTACCACAATTGTATCATTTTCAGCTGTGAGAAGCTCAGGTCTATGTGGGAAAGAACTTTTGTAGTAACTTATAAAGCGAGGGAATGAGTACTCTAATAAGTCCCTGGCTACTGGAGTTACTATTAACTGAGTCTATGGCTGGCTCTTGTGCCCTTATTCTCCCCCTAACACTCTTGAAGGGGGTAATGTAGGACAATTACATGACCAAAATTGTAATAAGAGTGATTAAGTTTATATTAATGACAAAATCAGCCAAAAGGCCCTGGCCAATTCTTAATGGATCCCTAAAATTGGGGTAACACTTTTGTTAATATTACTTGGGCAAATATAATGAGTTTGGGCAGTTGGATTGCACTGACCATGCAGCATAAATAGGGGAGTCCATTGGAGGTTTCTCCCCAGCCCCCTTATAGTTCACTTTAAACACCTAAGCGGGGGACCACTTCCTTTTATAAACTTGGCGGGGGTCCCTCAAAATGTAACTATTTTATCTCATAGTGATTTGCTAAAATGTATCAAATCCTTACCACACAGGTTTTTCTTGCCTACTATTGACCCTCCATCAGCTGTTCCTTTGAAGTGAAGTGAGTTTAAAAGCTCTGATAGGTTGAACACCCATATTTCCTTAATAGACTCAAAGCTAAGATTGAATTGATGTTTATCTCAGTCCAAGTCCCAAGTTAATTTAAATAGTAAGCAGTGATATTGTAACAGGATTCTCTTTTTACGCCCTCACAGCAACTAATAAAATATATTATCCAACCTTTTAGTATTTATTAACATTATGTTATTTTTTAATATAAGTGGTGAATAAATTCCCCTGAATTAACTTGTTGGAATTTAGATAATGTTGGATTTTGGCTTGGAAAAAGGCTCACTGGTGTTTTTTGCCTTGAATCCAACAATGTAGCTCAAGAGCTTTATCATAACACTGATAAACAAATAATAGAAAACTATTTATACTAAAAAGTTTATTTTTATAGCTTTTATTAGGCGCCGTGTGGTGTTAATAGAGAGAATCTACTTTATAAATCAACAAAAGTATATAAAACGTCAAGGCTGACGTTTGGATAGCTTGGGAATTTCCACCTAAAGGGCTATGGGATTTTAGCCCATTAAATCTCTAAAAACTTGATTCACTATGGCTGAACAACTGATGGGGAGTTAAGCTTTGGAAATATGTACTCATGGTGTAACAAAATAATAAATTTCAGCCAATAACCTTTAGCAAAATTTATTGCACCATGGGAAACACCGCCAAGCCTATAAAAGGGGTGGTCCCTGCTTTGGTGCTGGCTTTGAACTAGTTGTGACCAGGGAGAAACCTTAATTGGACTCCCCAGGTTTACCCATAGAGCTGGGTAAATTTGACTTCCCAACTTGGCACTATTCTCCAGATGAGTATTTGCAATAGTGTTAGCCCAATTTGCAGGGTTTGACCAAGAATTGGTCAGGGTTTTTGGCCAATAAAATCATTATTTATAAATAAATAGATATCATTATCATTGAGGACTTGTAAATGTCTGACATTTCCCCTTTTCAGCAAATTTTGCCCCAAAACATTTCTAATTTCGAAGCCTGAAGGTCAGATTTCTGACAGGTAAAAAGGCACCAGCAAGCATTTTTAAGCATAAAATTCAACAGTCTTTATGAGAACATGCGTGCATTATAAGCATCCAAATGATGTTACAATGATAGATCCATAACCTTTACCCCTTGAGGCTGCTATTGCCCAAGCAATTTCAAAATCAAGGTCTCCAAAACTTGACCTAATGAACACTTTTTTATCAATTATGGGTTAATTCTGACCAGGAATGACTGACAGCAATACAGTCTTGGCATAAAATATACCAGTATAAAGTCATGCACCTTAAAAACTTTTCTCTCTCGTTGCAAACACTTGCAACGAAATCAATTCAAGTCTAGGTAAATTTTGATAATCTCATCAAGAGGATTAGTGTGCACCCAATGTTGGGGAGCAGTTGGGCGAGTAAAGTTAAGGGCACAGGTGTAGGCCCCACATCAACCAAGTTTCATAAACGCCCCAGCAAATCCTGCAGAATAGATAGAATCAATAGTAAAAAACTGGTGGTTACCATTTCTCCGGAAATTTTGGCCTGGCAAGTGCGCTGCAACCAGTTCATCAATACGCCACACTCCCAACCATTATCATTAGTGGAACTGGGGTGCGTGTTTTCCTGGATATTCAACAAACGGCGCTTTGGGAGAAGTTTTGTGGAGATACACACACTTCCCAAATGTGGTGTACGTCGCACCACACTCCATGCCTTACAGTTGGATAAATCTTGGTTTTGAAAACAAAGATGCAGCAGATGAAGCCAAAAAGTGCGAGTAGTAGTGGACCTCCCAGATGGTCAATGTGTAGTCAAAATGAAGTGCACTCGCTGGACTAAATTGAACCAAATTTTTGTAACTTTTGACTTCCTACCTACTCAGTCAAATGCACTGTGCTGGAGCACCACCTGAAGGCTAGCTCACTGAATATGGGGAAATACAATCCTTTGAGATGCAGCGCTTTACGCTCATGCTAGAACTGTGCACCAGCAAAGTGATTGCTGTTCTCACCCCATCTGTGGGGTTTGTGGAAGATTTGACCCAAATCCCTCATACCACTTTTATTGAAATCAATGGGCAAGACTCCTGCCCATTCAGGGTCACTGTGGATAGTGCGCCTCCTATCTGTATTTTCTCTCGTGATTTTGGACACATGGCACATACCTTCCCCACCAAGGAGGGCATTACTCAAACTGAAACGATATCTGAAGCAATGAGAGGTGCAGAAGCCCACTAGGAACCAGCAGTAGACACTGATGCAGCCTTCCCGTGGGGGGTGCAAGGATGCTACATTTAAGTAAAACATGTGTCCTCACAGTAGTGTAATAAGGCCAGCAGGCCAGCAAGGCGGCAGCCAAGGAGGCGGCCAGGGCACCACATCTGCAATCCCACCAGCCCATCTCCAGGAGGACATCAAGACATTCATGGTGGAAGCAGCTTATGAATCCTTCCACCAATCAGATTAGGACACCTAAGCCGATTGGGCCACCCAAGCTGAAGACCCAATGGGTGAGTCAGTTTCACCCAACCAATGCTACCAAGCATCAATTGGAACTGAGTCACTCAACAATATTCCTGCCAAAATTCCACCTTCATGAAATGGTGCACCACAAGTGCACACAACGCCAAAAATTCATCCCACAGTGGGGAAAAATCAGAAGGCAAAAGCTAACGTGAACCCCACAGCTAAAGCTTCCCATACTGAACCATGCTCCATAGCACAGAATACCTGCGCTGCCAAGCAGCGATGTGCTGAGAATAAGAAGGATGAAGGACATGGGTGCCCTTCCCCTCGCACCTAAGGTGTGATGGGGGGATCCTTTACTTTAGGGACTTTGAACATTGCTGGACTCAAGGCCTCGCCATCCCTGGGCTAGGAGACTGAGTTTTTAATAAAGATAATTTACCCATGGACATCCTGGCCATTCAGAAAACCCACTGTCCATGCGGTGCAGAGGAAGCATGGGCAACCATGATCCTCCCTTCCCTTTTTTTGGTCCATGCACTGTGGGATGCTTGTTTAAGTGAACAATAGTTTTAGATTTATTTCATCAAAATTGTACCTCGATGGCCATGTCCTTGTAGTCACCTTTTTGTGGGATGACAAAGTGCACGCTGTCAATAACATTTATGCCCCAATCTGTGCACGAGATCGTCAGGAATTTTTCTCAGCCATCAATTCCCTTCCACCACCCCCTTACTCATTTGTTGTTGGTGAGATGAACTGCTGGACAAACAAAACCACAGACCGCTGGCCCTCGTCGCCTACAACCCCACAGGGGCACATTGAACTTTGCATTCTCAAAGCCACCCTAGGGTTGTTCAATACTCTGCCACATCATGCACCACTACTCACTAACATGTCTCGCCCCCATGTGCACAATGGCCAGCTAAGGTCCATGACCCGCATTGACCTTATCCTTGTGCCGTTGAAATTTCAATCCCAAATTTCCCACTTTACCATGACAAAAATCAATTTATCTGACCACAGAATGGTATCAGTTTCCTTCCAAGTTGAATTTTTGGTATATTGAGAGTGACTGGTTCTTCTTACAAAGTAAGACAGAGTTTCAAACGTCTATTGTATGAAGACAACAGACCAGACAGTGACTATAATTAAGATATAACTCCTTGGTAATTCTACTGGAAGTTGTATTATCCTTTCATTACTTAGACGATGGCATGCTGCCCTGGTCTTCCTGATCCTAAGTAAATCCTTGATGTAACACAATGTAAAGTATTAATACAAAAGCTTATAAAATAAATTATAAAACTGTAGGAATATTTGTTGTTTTATTAGTAATAACTTGGGATAATTTATAGGGTTTGATGTTCACCACATCTTACCCATGACGTCTCATTTTCAATGGCACTTGACCAGAGGAACATGTAAATTATTTGTTTATGGTCTACAAATACTTTGACTCAGGGCATCTCGCACTGCCTCAGGGTCAGTTTAAATAACATCAATATTCTCAAGACAGCGTTTCAGATGCATCTGCAATATGATGAACCAACTCTCTTTCAAAAGCAATTGGCAGCACATACCAAGGCGATTCATACCACTAATTAGTAATTAATTTGATCAAAAAGGGGGTGGAAGGTGAGTCAGTAGGGCGTACAGCTACCAACCTGAAGGTTGCGGGTTTGATTCCCACCCTTTGCACATTGATCAGGGTGCCAGCTGAAGGAAGCTATTGGCGGTTAGTAGGTATAATAACACGAAACCTTACCCATGACATAACCAGAAAAATTTGAGTCCCGATCCAGAGGTGGAAAAGCTTTTTTTGACAGAGTTGACCCTGTTCAGGTTTCATGTCATTTCTTTCTTTCTTTTGGTAATGCCTGTCCCCTGGTCAGCTTGCCTTGGTTAAATAAAAAAAATTTGATCAAAAACTCAACTGACATTAAAAAACTAATTTTGACATAGACCAACAAAGCCCATGTGCCTGAGTCATTAATTAAATACTTTATATTAAGTCCAACCTAACCAACAAAGCCCTCGAGCCCATGTCATCATAGTCAAATATTTTTAAGTGAAATCGCTAGGCCACAAGTCCAAAGTTTGGATATACTTAGGATATTTCTGATTTATAATCGACAATTTAGATCCATTCAAACATTCAACACTTCCCCCTCCTTGACTGGATAAAAGCGGAGGGTATTCTTTTTCTCTTGGTCACAACATCCAATTTTTCTCAGCCTTCAGAATAGGATGATATGTTAAAAGCCTTTGGCCTGGATAACAGTTAGTTCAGGCGTGCTTTCTTCGTTTCCTAGGTTCTATTCCTGCTGCAGCTCCAGCAATCTTTGGCAAACTTGAACTGGACCACTTGGCTTCAATTTCATTCTTCTACCCTTACTGAAGAAGGGTTACCTGGTTCCAATGCTGGCAAAGCATCAAATCTCTGAATTAAAATTTAAGTTTTTTATTTTTTGACTTTTTATTTTTTATTATTATTTATTTTTTATTATTTATAACTTTTTTTCTTTCTTTATTTTTCTTTGTATTATTAATATTCTTTATGATATGGATGAAGGAACTTAGTGTGTACTTGATCTACAACCCAGATGCCTTGATCCTTAATGGTATATACATCTT